>QTSX02007493.1:0-32483 GCA_014839935.2 Entomophthora muscae | reverse complement strand
GTCAATGGTGGCATACAACAAGGTGCAGATGACTCCTCAATTGTGGCCAATGGCCCATATGTGATGTCAAAGACGCGGGGGCAGGAAGCGGCAACTCTTAGATCAAGAGTGCAGGGCCGGGTGACAACTGGTTAAATGGTGGAGGTGTAAGTAACCTCAGTGTTCCCGGTGACCCTGGTGTAGGAGACTTTGGTAGCAGGCCTTGAAAGTGGCTTCTGCCTGGGATTCAAGCTGGTAGTTCTGGCTTGGGATGCAGGAGGTGGTTGGCTGGTGCTGACACCTTGGGAGGCCTGTGTATTGGCATGACTTCCCTTGAGTTGAGTTCTGGGTCTGTTCTTGGACCCTCTGGGACGCCCTTGTGGACAGGCTGCCCCGTGGGCTGGTGCAGGAGCTGATTGAGAATGCAATTGACAGTCCATAAAAATAAAATAAAAAATATATTTTAGATTAAATATGTATTTATTTGAATTTATTGGTTTAGTTGTGAGTAGTTATTTTCTCTTGATTTAGCCTTGAATAGTAACAGAATTTCTATATCCGTGATTTGAAGTGTATAATATTGTATACTTTCCAGGGTAGTGATGATTTTAAAGTTTAATAACTTTTTATGTCTAAACATGGTTGTTGAGACTAAATTTTTCATTCAATTTTAGTTGTGGTGGAGCTTCTTGATTTGGGTTGGTGTTTCCTAGTGTGCTTAGTGTACATTAAATTTGGATTCCAGTTCCTGCAATTAATATCTGAATTTACTAGTGGCATTCAAAGCGGATTGTAATTTGGTCTAAGGATTTGACACCTTCTATTCCAAAAATATAGCAAACTCACTAAATATTGATGAATTTGAATCCTCTCAAAACTGATTCAGTTAATTCATTTTGTCCATTGGAAATATGCAGTTTGACCTGAAATTTAGGAAAGTGTCTATGAGTTTCGCATTTCGAAAAATTAAAATAAAATAGAAAGAATTCAATTTAATTAAAGGCCATCGCACAAAATTGATTCGAAATTGGACCAAGGATTGAATTCGCATTTTACATCAGGTGCTGAATTCCATGCGTTAAACCTATAGCTCAGAAAGTGCACACCGTAAGTCTACCAAGGTCCAGGGGTTTTGGTCTGGGCTGAGGGGACACTTTAATTTAAGCGCACATAATTGAAATGGACACCAGGAGGGCGGTAGTAATCAAACACTTTGTTTCTGTCAACTGGTGCTTGGCTTCAACCCTTGAGAAATAGCATTTTGTGTTTAGGTGACTTGTGGTATTTGTGCAGTAGCACTGGTGGGTATAGTAAATATGTTGGTGAACCATAGGTTCACAACTAACCTTTCTTTGTAAGGATGGCAATAAAGAATTTCTTTTTCAGGTGCTTCTGACTTATATACTTTACTCGTATTAAGTGCCTCTGGACTTCTGGTGCTATCTTTGTGGCGGTTCTGGAATCTGTGGTTCCGACTGGTTGGTTGGTTGTTTCATGGTCATTTTTGGGTTCTTCAGGAATAGTTGCTTGGCTTGTTGGTGGCCCACTCTTGCCTGGCTGGTCATTGGCTCGCAGGTTTGGCTGTAGAAGTTATGGAGTTTCGTAATCCGACTACCCATTATGGGACTGGCTTGACAGGCATTCTGAGGTGAAAGAACTTGATTAAAAAAGGGTTCCCACTGGGAACCCCGAATCACAAATGGAGAATGGCCTTGAACTGAGAGCATTGTACAGCCAAAAATTAGCCTGCCCAGGCCCAGCCATCCCCACCAAGGTTTGGGTATAGCTTTAAAGTGGGAGAATAGGTCCCGTAGTAGCCAGGATAGGAATGATTCCCGGCAACTGCGTTCCTGCTTTCCAAAGCAATCCAGGTGCGGATGAATTTCTGCTATCTGCTCGCCCCACCCGGTGGTGCGCGCGGGTTCAATTTCCGCCCGGGGCCTCAACTGCTACCTACGTAAATATTTCCAGGGCTGGGATACACTGAGCTTGGCTTAGGGCATTAAATATCAGCGCTAAAGCTCGGCTTGCTTTCCAGATTATTTGGGGGAAGCTACTCACCCTTTGGCTCAGGAAGAACTCTCTTTTGCACCATATAAAAATTACTGACAGCCCCACCAGGCCCCTGGTCTCTGAGGATTTAGCCCCACACCACTGATGAGTATTTATGTTAGTATTGCTCCCAAAATACTTTCAGAACTCCCTCCTTGCTGCTACGCCAAAGAAATATTAATTGAATTAGAATACCTCCCAGCCATAGCAAAATTACGTGTTGAACTCCACTCACAGTCAATCAGTAGTGCCACTGCTACCCCCATCCCACACCTTGAGTTTGGATGTTTCATCAAAACCCCCACTCTAGCCAGTTGTTTCAGCTCTCCAATTCTCCGCAAATCACCTTTCAAACTCCTGGCCTGTGGCTTGGGAAATATTTTTTTATGGCTATCCTAACCCTTCATTGTACCTCTGTTTCTAAACAGCCATTCGTTCCTGAGTTCCTTTAAAGTAAGCATGGGTACCTCTGGGTCCCTTGTTTACCTATTTCTGAATTGAAATCTTTGTCAAGCCAAGGGTTGTGATCCCTGCTTCCCCTCTTCCTCTTATATCTTAAAGGGTTTAGACTTAAATTGACCTCCCCTGACCTCTGCCCTATAAAACTAGTGGTAAAAGTTCTATCTGCTACTCTTAACTTCATTCCCTTAGCTCCAGTGATCTTGGAGAGCAACTCAGTAAGGAAATTGTTAGTAGTTTCAAACTTGTTGAGATAAATGGATATTATTCGTTTAGATGCATGAACTCTGCCTAAAAGCGAAATCAAAAATCAAGGAACTTATATTAAATTGCAATAGTTTGGATCTACTTTGATTCCGTTTTTAGACTGAGTTCACATGTTCTAAACTGAATGATATAAGTTTATCTCAGCAGGTTTGAAAATTACTGTTGTGAAGCTGGTCTCAACCCTTTCATTCACCTCTGAGAACCCTCAAGTAGTGTCTTAAGTTGGGCCTTTGCCTGTGAGAACTGGGGGCAGGTTAATAAGAAACAAACCCATGCTGGTAACCCAATGGAATCATGGCTTCAGCAACAACCAAAGGTTGCCACAAATAATTTCTGGGAGACCAAAGGGAAGGAATCAATGAACACCCAGAACCAACAGGTAAGCTTAAATAGTTAGAGTTACTAACAAACTTCAGACTTTATTGGGTTAGAGAATGATGAAGCAAGGTCTTTTAAACCTTTTGCCTTAATTTAAAGAAGGAGATGGAATTTGGGGTGGGAGTTTGGACGTCCCAAAACTGATTGGCTTATGATACTAGGGGTTAAGGGTGCACTTTTTGATGTAGGAAAATCTGGGAAAATTATGGATTGGCGGAATCAAAAGGAACCCTGACTCAACTAAAATCACGGGACCGGCTTTGGATGCACATACTACTGATTCAGGCTGCTCTGCACATGATATTTGGTCAGATGTGTCTCTTGGGTGGGTTGTGGGGGATCTTCAG
The DNA here is from genome assembly GCA_014839935.2 of Entomophthora muscae. Classification (NCBI taxonomy): domain Eukaryota; kingdom Fungi; phylum Entomophthoromycota; class Entomophthoromycetes; order Entomophthorales; family Entomophthoraceae; genus Entomophthora; species Entomophthora muscae. The sequence goes on along the minus strand of QTSX02007493.1, from coordinate 29,001 downwards.
AATAATTCCATAAGTAATAAATTGAGGCTTTATTGTTAACTCTTTGAATAAATATTTAAACATAACTTGGTAGAGATCCACAAGTATTTGATGGTATTGAAGTGTAGGCCTAAGGGGGATTTGTGACTTTACATTGCCCCTGACCTCAATTGAGGCCCAAACATGTTTTTGGTTATTTTTTATTTGTATAGCCTGTTTATGGGGTACCTTATTTTCCTTGTACCCCCACAGAAAATACATGTCCTGAACTGAAAATTCTGGGGAGTCCAAAAGGATTGGCTCCTTAAAACTGTTTTTTACTCTGTGGGTCTTGGCCTTTTACTCATGTGGTCCTGCTTCCCTTTATGAAATCAGATGAACTATTCTGTGAAATAATTTGGATCCAATCTCATCTCTGTCCATGTCCCTCTGATAACCCTCCTCTCACTATCAAAGACGATGAGCTTTTTAGCCTGTCTGTTACAGGAAAACCTCATCTCTCCCACAATCCCTATCTCCCATGTCTACTATATGCCGTGATGTCCTGTTGTAGTTTTGATGCCATAAGTGACCCCCTTTCTACCAAGGATATCAACGAGACTGCTCCCTTGACTCACCAGCTTCATGATTGGGGATGGACTTACTATCATGGGAGCTGGATTTTGCTGGCTTAGCCCCCCCCCCACAACTTCCCCACCGATGATTTGAACGCTTAAGTTTTTATAGGTTGATATGTTTATTGGGTCATAAATAAATATCAACATGGATCTCACCCCCTTAGTGTATATTGATTTTACATTACTATTGCTTGTTCACAGCTTATGTTTATTTTGAGCGTTTTAGTATCTATCTCAATAGCTTTTGAAGGGGATACCAAAAATGCCAATACCTTAGTAGTATGTGTATATAGTGACTTGATTCTGGATTTTTAATGCTGGCATATGAGAACTCTCTTGTTCCAAACTCTTGACATGTAGTAGGTTGACATCCTGTATGAGTTCCTTCTGGGGATACCATTTTACAGCTTTCCAAAGGTTGGATGAAAGGCGGCGCTAATTCGGGCCAACGTAATCGATATTTTGCAAATGCATTTCCATAGAGACCAGATTCTCAACATGATGCAGCAGTTTTTGAGAGAGTCCCCATAAGATTGCTGTGAGTCTATTTCGAAAAGATGGGTCGAAAGGTGGTATAGTTTTTATTCTGTGTTTACTGAACCACTGCTTCACTTGCTCTAATGAATATATTTGGCTGGTACATTGTCTACATGTTATCTCTGATCCAGTCCAGGGTCCGATTAGCTCGAATTTGGTGTAATTTAAGATGAGATATACCCTTCGTTTCAGTATAGTGATTCTGTTGAGTTTTATATAGCTTTCGCTATCCATTCCTCAGTCCATCCTGATTTTGGCAGGTACAAAATACAAATCCAGCGCAGCATTTTGATTTTAGCTTCGCGGTGGTGATTTTTTATTATGCCACTTAGTTGTTATAGGGGTATATATTATTAAGTGCTCGACTGGGATGCTTATGTAAAAAACTCAGTATAACCCATTGTAATATTGGAATGGACAGGATTCCCATTCAGTCAATTCATCTCTGAATTGGGTCCATAGCACTTCTGGATAGACTAGACATTTGAACCTGACAGTCAAAATCAAAGCTCCATGAAATAGATCTCAATTTGAGTTAAACTGTTAGGGGAAACAATTCTATCTCGACTTGGATGGATTGAAGTTTCTGGCGAACAACATTGTTTCGCTAATTTTGCCACTCGATTGGCTTTAATTTTGAATGCAGGGCTTCTCGAACTGGGATCTAATGAAAGCAAACCCAGCTTTACTTTCACAGGCAAATCTAACTCCCCGCACCCAATCAAATGATTGGATAGTTTAAATGTGAAATATGTACCATCTATTTTAAGAATCCGAGGCTAGAATAAATTTGGAATTAAATTTATTGAAGCCGACTGGCATCCAACTTTGTACTGCTGCAGCTTTTTAAGAAGCAACATTTTTCTACTTGCTACTTTCCTTGGGATTAAGCAAGTTGTTTAATCAAAGTTATGCAGAACCGAGTCAACTACTCTTATTATCGTATTCCTCAAGATTAAATTAAACGCCAGCTTGAAAACATCTTGATCTGATGTTCTAGCTATGCACACCTGATTTATCACCCCTGAAATAACTGCTTTGCTCTTGATTGTGTAACCTTATCGATGGCATTGCGCCAGTCTAAACTCGTGATACATTAGCTTCAACTCTGTCCTGGGATTAAAACATAGTTTAATCTCATCTCGTTAGAAATTAAGCTTGGTTTTAGACTTATAAGGTTAGAGCTCATCCTCCACTGGAGCAGCATCAGAGGAAGTTGGTGGCAGCTTGGCTTTGTTCGATAGATAAACAGCGACTCCCACAAGCAAGAAAAACAGGACTAGGATCAGAATGGCTACCCAGCGCACTGAAGCTTAGCAGAGAAATTATATGGACTTACGGTCATCAAACTTCTCAGGATTTTAATCACCCTGGGTCCTCAGCTGATCCACTGAGCAGGAATTTTCCATCTGGGCTGAAGGCAAGATGCGTCACAGGGAAGCTATGGCAGAGGGCAACCTCGCCAAGACCTAAAGCTAAGCAAATGCTGAAAGTATGGCTTACGCGTAAAGTACGAGGGGCAGCAGATACAAAATCGATAAGTCAGAACAGCCTACCGCAAGCAAATGTCCCGATTCACTACACTATTAGTGCTAAGCGACGTCTCTTACCTTGTATTGAAGCAAAGAATGGCGCTTGGTGCCACCGACACTGGTGAAGACGATGAGAAGTCTTCCAAGTTAAACTTGGCTAGATATCCATTCTGCGATCCACAGCATTGATAGCGGCATAACGTGCTCATCATTCGCTGCCGCCCAAAAAGAACCGATCGGAAATAACATAGACGCTTGCCTAGACCACGAGGCTGGTTGATGGTGTCTCAGCTGCCGGGCAGCTATCAAAAGTGAACTGTCTTGTGAGAAGCTGTACAGATCTTTTTATGTTCTGTGCTAATATTCCGTCATGGATGTCTTCGTTTTCACACTTTTTTGGATCCGAAGCAAGGTCAGGTCGGGGTAGTTCAGAGCCGAGACTTGACCTTAAGCACTGCCACGAGAAGAACTTTGCCTTCGCTGTCAAACCTAGTGACCCCTCGCAAGATGAGCACAAGCAAAGATCAAGGATACCTGGTAATCATTAGCGTTGGTGCCTTGGATGATGCGCCGGGATTCTTGGAGTGTGATTTCATTGTTGTCGTCTGAAATAACCTAAGGCTTTGGTTGTTTCCCTTTTTGAGTGACTTTGACGTGCTATTAATTCCGCAGGCAATGTTGTTTAACTAAGCAAGTTTACAGTTCTAATTATGGGAGCTATCTTTCGCCAATCCCCTCTAGTTGGCAAGAATCTTCCCCAGCAGTCAAAGCAGCCCTTCCTAGTTCTACTAAACCACTAGCCTTTTCCCAAGAAACCTGGTATAAAATCTAAAAATAGTAATTTAATGGAAAAATACCGATAGAAGAGTAATTTGGTTCAAAAAATATCTCTTTCCGCGAATAGCATTTTTTAAAATATTTGGACCCTGATCGCGCGCTACAAAATTGAGTACTGATCTGATAGCTGAGAGATTGTAGCAATTGTAGGGATTCAATATAGCTTTCACAATAGTTTTGATAGCTCAGATGTCACTAATCTAAGAGCTTTAAGTTTTAATATTGAAAGAGTTTGGTACTTATCAAGAAAAATTAAAAGTGTTGGAAGCTAATATAGGTTGGATGAGCATCATGATAGAGAATAGCATTTCCCAAACAAAGCTTTTTTAAAGAAAGACTTTGCCACTAGACCAAAATACGCTTAGTCAATATCTCTAAATGAATTTCTCACCCAACCATAAAAGTTAGCTAATAGAGTAAAGCTTAAGAAGGAACTTTTTGGGGATTCAACCACCTATAGAAGCATATATTTCGGGTGTACATAAAAGTGCAAATCATGTTAAAGAATAAAAGCTTTATAATGAAAAAAAAACAACTTTCAATACTAACCAGAGAGTTTTTGACGCCAGATTTACTGCATCCGCCCCCACCACCTACAACAACCCGTCCATCATCAAGCCACTCGCAGCATGAGACGGGATATCCTAAAACCTGTGAAAAAGATTCAAGCTTGCCCATAGTTTTTTAGCTGATCAGTTGAGTATTTATACCCAGTGCAAGGCTTGCAAAGTATCCTAAGAAAAGAGTTTGGACTTGAGGTCGATTTCGAATGTGACTACGTAGCTGGATGCTGGAATCATCAATGATGCATAAATCTCGTTCATCATCCAGCTTATCCACCTGCTTTGAGAAAGATCGTGAAAACGTTGTTATGCCGAAGCCCAGAGATTCACCGATTGATGTATGTCAAAGCGAGTCTGTCTGGATGTGATGTCACCTCGAGTGGGCTCAAGCCGTAAGGGATTTGACTGAATTGATTTTTACTTAAATCAATTTTAAAGGTTGATGATCAAGCCAAAAGCTCGATTTGGCTCATCCTTATATTCAATCCTTTACATGCATCTTCAAAAGTAGTAAGGTTGAATTTGGTGGAGTGTTGCAATTATAACCGTCCTGTTTAGCTATATTACATACATGAGGTTTAACAGGTATGGCTTTACAAATTCATGTGTGAGTGATCAGAATGAAAATATGGGACAGAGCCCCCAATATTGCTAATAACCACTAGAAATAGGAAACACGGGAATTGGAAACTCAGACAATTTATCTATCAAGTATTTGCCAGTTTATATGCTGTGCTGAACAATTGCTAAACCATCCATTTAGACGATCTGTTAGATTTTAAGATGATCAGAAAATCAGGAGCTTCAGCTGCACTCTAACTGAAATATCCCTGATGTGATCCATTGTATCACACTGCTCCTATAATCATCACAAGAAGGTCCTATCAAGTGGTGGCTTATCTGTATCCTAGAGGTGCATAATCTTTATCTAGAGGCCTTAGTCTTGGTTGTCCCCAGTTTCTTCTGTACTATAGATACATGTATTCATTGAAAGGCCTTGATCTTGAAATGCCAAAGGTGTATACTGTGCCCTGGTAAATAATGCTCCAGTTATGGGTTTAGGTCTTATGTGTTACAGGGACAACTTGTCTTTGGATACTTGATGGATTGGTAGTGAACTTTCAGGGTGTTGAGCAACTTGGGTTATTGCTGGTATGTTCAAAGCTACAGATAGATGCTAGCCTTACCAATGTACTCTACCTAATACTGTGCAAGAGCACTACAGACTACAATAGAATAGAACTTTGAAGATAATTACGTTTATTGGGACTGGAGTATGATCTAGACAGCAGCTGCAATCTATCCAGGTGTAACTAAGAACTTGTTGTCATCCTTTCAGGTGTCTGTATCAATATATACTGCAACAACCCTTGTTCTTGTCCTTTCAGACAGTTCTCAGTGGATACCTTTGTAATAGGTCCATCTTTGCTGTCTATGCCTATCCTGATTGGTTATCCTTGGCATGTGTGCTGCTACTGGCCTTAGCAAGGCATATATGGCACTTCAGCTACAGCCTGCACTCTCCTTGAGCTAGCCTACTGGCATTTATCAATTGGCTGTATCCTTATGCACATATTATTGCACTAGGAAACTACGCTGTATTTGATTAACACTTAGAAATGGTCCCTGTTCTGTCCTCCTAAATTGGAAGGTAAAATTCTGGCATTCCTGTTTTTCCATTTCCAGGGCTTAATCAGTGATCCTTTTCGGGCTGGTGAGCCTTCTGCTTATTAATATGAAAGTTCAAATTGGGGATTATACGCCATATAATAGCAGACTCAATCCAATATCAACCCAAGGATTATCTGCCATGTAATACTGACCTGAACTGATAAGGAAACAATTATATGCTGTATGATGCTGATCCGGCTTGGTATTTCCTAGCTGTTTGCGCATCACTTGTTTGATATACTCATATTCACCCTTCAGGCTGGGTGGGACAGAGTTGATAAAAAATCCAGTAGGATGGAATGAGCAATATATGATTGATTATTTCAATATTACATGCCATGTAATAAATGATAATCACTATAATGGCTAACAATTATACAGAGTATAATTGCTATATCATTTATAATAAACTAGTGATTATACACTGTATAATCACTACACATATGGGCATGATAATCTAGTGATAATATGGCATATAATTGTTGCATCTATTATAATAAACTAACAATTACATGGCATATAGCTGCCATATTAATTATAATGAACTAATGATTATATGGCATATAATCACTACACTTAATTAAATGATAACCTAGTGAGAATACGGTGTGTAACTGATAAAGATCTGCGTGCAATGATTAGCCTGATCATTTGTGGTCAATCAGCCTAATCTCACACAGGAAACCAACCTTGGGTGGATGGCCCACTGTTTTCTGGGATTGATTGGGCAAAGCCCACCATAAGATCAGTGCCAACTTAAATAGGTACAGAATAGGCCTTCCCATCCAAGCCCACAGTCCAGAAGCCAGGATGATAGTATCAATCACCCTCAAAAGGTTGATACACACTATATCAAACAACTTATTGGAATTATCTAGGGGAAGCTCAGAAGCGGACACAGGCATTGATTTGGGGGTGAGAGGCGGCTTCATATCTAGTTGGTAGGTAGGGAGAAAGTTGTACCTATCTTTAATCAGTCAGGGCTCAGTAATAAAACAAGAGCCTTTGCTATTAAATCTGGTCAACTCTTCACTACAGGCCACAGAATCACACATAGGTATATTCTTAGTGATGTATTCTCAATAATCAAGCTTCAAAGGGTACTCTGTAAATTATACATGACCAAAGGGGGTACCTGGAGGACAAAAACTTGCAGGGGATGGGGCAGGCAGGCCAGAAAGATTATTGTTGAACTGACAGATTGCTAAGGTAAAATACAGCAATAGTTGAGAAACCCAATATCTCATAACTTCTATTAAAAAATTGCAATAAAGTCTGGTTGAGGGTCTAAGGGTTCATATAGTATCCCACTACCAGAATTTAATTTTAATGGTCAGGATTCAGTTGGTCAGAAAATTTGAATTTGGACGGGTGGGTGCCTGGGGTTTAGGGCAGCAAAATGACAATGGCACAGGAGGGAAGTTCATTGGTTGAATCTTTGAGAAGGGTAGCACAACTCTTCTGTTCTAGACAATATTCTTGGGGATGGCATGCTAGTCTGGGCTGCCTTCAGGAATGGGGTTTCAATTGGTTGCCAGGGAGCACACCAGGCTCATCAGACCAATGATGGGGGCTTTTTTACCTCCATTAGTCAATTTGTTGTGTCCTTTGGTGAGACCATCATTGGCAGGTCAATGCTGATTCTTTTATTTGAAATAGTATCTGTAGTTCAAATCAGAGAGGATTTGATCCCAAAAACATCAGTGGGCAGGCCCATGGTCTTCAGGGATGGAAGCCCACAGGCAGACTTGACCAGGGTTTGAAACTGGTGCCAAATCTTGGGTTTTGAAAGGAGAACAATGACATTCCTGAAAAAGAGCACAGTTTCTGCTGATCTATCACTTGGATGGGTAGGGGTAGCTTGATATTAACAATTAGGGAATCTCTAAATTGAGTTGTTGCTGAGTTGAGATTGCCAGAAGTGCTTTTTACTTGTTAGATAGTTTGAGTTGACTTCTGTATTTGGCTTCAAGTGCTAGGGTTGTCAGGGAGCCAACCTGCAGCAGGTTCAAGAGAACTTGCAGGCAGACAGCTTATGGGCCCTGAGGGAAGGGTCCACCACAGAATGGGAGCTAAATTTAAAATATATAAGAACAACTTTCTGAGCAAGGCCCAGGGCCCATTAGAGGGCACCTGTCAGGAATGTCAATTTTGTTGTACCTGAACCCCAAAGTATGGAGCCAGGGTTGAATCCTAAACAAAATCTCTTTCAAACTGCCAGTTCTGAAGACTGCAAACTTGGCAGCCCACAACTGATTGATCATTCACCTACCAATAAAGTCAATTACAACCCGCCAGGATCCAAATCCTTGACTACACCACAGGGTTTTGCGAGAAAAATGCCAGTGTCTGATGCTGGGGGCTTCCCTGAGGTTCCAACACTTGACAGTGGCAGTTTACTTGATGAAATATGTGATTCCACCAATGATATTTGTCCCAAACTTGCCCAAAGCCCAGGAAGTGGCACTGAACCCAAATACATGTCCAATGCCAATACATGAGTTGCCAAACAGAAGGATTCAAAGTCCTATTATCCAAAGGTGCCCAATGGCAAAACACCCGTGCCAAACACCACCCTGTCATCTAAGACCCCTGATGCCAACCTTCCTGAGCTCAATAAACCTGATCAGAAAATGAGGCCTGGCAGCAGTTATAAGTACCTGCTGGACCAAATCAATCCCCATTGTCATTTTAAAACAAAGGTTATGAGATATTGGTTTCCCCAATTATTGCCATATTTTGCCCTACTCATCTGCCAGTTAACTTAAAAATTATCTGATTCTCCTGTTGCCCTACCAGCTACTTATTGTATGTCAGGTGCCCCTTTTGGTCCTGTCCATTTTAAAGAATACCCCTTGAAGCCTGAATATAAGGATTACACCTCTGACAAGATATTAGCATGAGATTCCTTGGCCCAATCTAAAGCATTAACCAGATACATCAGGAAGGGCCCTTAGTATGTTACTGAGCCCCACCTGTTCAGAGATAAATACAACTTCCTCCCTTCCTACCAATCAGACATGGAATCACTTGTCACCCCCAAGCCAATGCCTGCATCTTCCACCGAGCTTCCCCTGGACCATGCCAACAAGCTATTTGGGATAGTATATATTATCCTCACTGGAGTAATAGACATTATTGTCCCAACTGCCAGCCCATGGTCCTGGGTGGGCAACTCAATGACCTATCTTGTTAAGTTAGCACCAATCCTCTGGTGGGCTATGCCCACCCAGTCTGCAACCCTCCAGTTTCAAGATGCTAGCAAGCCAGCAGCTCAGGGTTAATTCCCTGATAGCACCATATAATCAACTAGTTCAGTGAGCGTTATGTAGAGGACACCAAATATTTGAGCTATAGTTGATTTATTGGCAACTACAGTTTCTTGCAGGCAGCTGGGCCATGGGGTTAGGGGAGGTGTTATGGGCACTAATTAGGCAGGCAGACAACTGAATTTGTCCCAGAATAGTCTTGGCTGCTTAATATACCAGGTGCTTTCACGTCCAATGAGTTCAGGCTCTCAGATTCTGGATTCAGGTTTAGCTATCAGAATTTCTTCTAAAGTGAACTTAAAATAGGCAAAATTGGGAGGATATGCTGTGAAATGTACCAGGCTGTAAGGTGCTTGTGGTGGACGGTATCCTTGGGCGGCTTGTCTGCGGTTTCTTGGGGCTAGCTGATAGAAGGGGTGGAGCTGGAGAAGTCAATCTGTAAGTGAAAAAGTGCTAGAATTAGGCATAGTATGACATGAGAGAACCAGATGTTCATAACACTTTATTGCAAAAATGGCAATGGGCAACTTTCTGGCAATCCCAGAGTATATTATGCCCATCTATCATGAGGAAACTTTTACAAAATCTTTTGGGCCAGGTGGTAGTTTTTTCCAAGGCTTGAAAATCTTCTGTGGTATCAGAAATTGTTGGCTTTTCATTGGTTGGGCTTAGGCAGAGAATCTCAGTTTCCCTCTTTGAGGCAGAGAATTTTTTATCATCTGGTGGTCCTTGTTTTTGGGGGTAATTCATGCAATATTATATTAGCAGGGGGCTGTCTGGTCACATAATTACTTCTCAAGTTGGTGCTTTTATTGGCTAGGCTAGAGAGGTACATAAACGGGCATGATTCACATGTAGTTTGTGCCTCATTTCCCAGGTTCAGAGGTTTCTCTGAAGCCAAATATGCCCCTGGTTTGAACCCAAAAAACACCAGCAACCAGACAGCAGGGCTTGTAGGCTGCCAGCCTGTAGGGAGTTGGGGTTTGAATCCCAGAAATGGGATTCTGTATTGTGAATTAATAGCATACAAATGTCACTTGTTATAAGGGTATTCAAGTTAAATGGTATGGGGTTTCTTGTGCAGAACTTTGCCTAGGGCTTGCCCTGAAGTTTTGATACCAACTTTACCTGATATAAATGTGGCAAATTGGGCTGCATATCCACGGTATGCACTAGTGCCAGCTTCATCTGCAAGAAGCCTAACCACCCCAACTTCTACTCCTCCATAGCTATTGCCCTTATCTGAGCCAACAGCCTCTCTTAATTATGATAGCTGAGCAGAAGCAGACTAATGAGAAGCCTAACTTGTCTTCCTCTGTCACCTCAGCCCAGGAATAAAATGATCAATCCTGATTGTTTTGTTGAACCTAACAGGCCACATTTTACATTCAAACTTATTGACACTAGGATAATGCAATCCCATGGCCCATCCTGTCAGGAATGGCATTTTTCTCTTTCAAAACTCAAGGGTTGAAACATGGTTCAAACCCTGGCCAAAATAGACTGTGACATAAATAACATTTAATTTTGATATTGAATACAAGTCAAAAGCAGGAATTGAACTCTGGTCCTAAAAATATACGGCCTGCCAACCTAGGGGGCCAAGGGCCCAGCTGCCCAGCTGCCCACTTTTTTTGGACTCAAATCTGAAGGTAGCTCAACAACCTGCCCGCAAAACCCAGGAGATTTCCCAAATAGAATATAGACCTCAGTCAAATGTGCAACACTAAAGATCCAAACCTATGCAAAAGCAGCTGCTTGCCTAAAGGAGGTTAAAAAAAACTTAAAAATGAACCCTATAATAAGTGTTAGTCAACACTTGTACACAACTCCAAATCTGTAATGCATTTGGCCAGGCCGCATGATGTTAATAATAGAAGCAGGGAAATAGAGTGTTGCCACATGTCATGCCCTGCCCCAAAGGGCAGGCTCTTTAGTTCATATATTTATTTATTTTGCACTGCTTAAATCTTTCTTTATTTTAATATTGAAATTTTAAATTAAGAAGTTAATAATTAAGTATTTTAACTTGATTTATCTTGTTTTACGCTTATTTGAATTCAAATTGCTGTTGTTGTCATCTTTCTTTTTCAAGCTATTCTATTAGCTTATATATTTCTATTTCAAAGTTAGAAGATTTCTAATTTTATTTTACCTTTCAAAACTCCTGGTTATGTTGTTGCCACTTTCCCCAGTTTTCACGTTGCTGATCTGCGGTCCATACTGGCTTCTGTTTCCCTTTCTCCTCCAGGTTCCTTGTGAAGATGTCTCCAGTTTCTCCTTTTCTTGGCTGTTTCTCCTATGCCTATCATTTTACAACTGAAAATATGTGCCTATATAATAAAGAGCTTGTGAAGAGGAGGCTTTAAGTCAAAATTCTAAGTGATTTCTTACCTTCAATCTTTATCAATTTTAACTTTAGATCTTAAATTTTAGGGATTCAATTTTGATTAATCCATTCTAAGTTAACTTATTTTTTCTTTTCTCCTTAGTTAAATAAGTGGAAGCTGTAAAACAACAAACCTTAGGCTTGTTGTATCCATTATTTTTCATTAAGGAATCTTTTAATAGTTACATGTACCAGTTTGCTGATGGAGAGTATCCCAATATTGACATTCCCTTAGTTACTGATTGTTTACTATTAAATACCTGGTTTTATCTTCTTTGTTTAGGGTTCTTAAATTCTATCACTCCTTTTGTAAACCAGTATAAGTTCTTAGCAGGATTCTGTAAGATTATATTACAGAAAGTACCTACCTTTTTATACCTTCTGAATCTTAACCCTAATGCTTTACACACTTTAGTTTATAACCTTGCACCACTATGGGCAAGACCTTAAACCACACCTATTCATTGAAACCAGTCAACCCAGAATTGGCCGCCCTTGAAGCACCCCCCAAAATGCCAAAGTCCTGTTGGAAGAATGCCTGTGGACCTAAAGCCCGCAAATTTTGGAGACACAAAATTTGATAGTATAAGAGCCCCAGATATGTTGATAATGGTGGTATCTTCATTCTGATAATAAAACTTAAATGTACTTTAGTTCAATAAAATTCTACCTTATCTAATTTTAGTATTTTACCATCTTCACTCCAGTCTTGCAGACTTAAAGGCCCCCACTACTCCTACTGACAAACTCACAGTCCCTTTGCCCACATTATTATGTCCACCTGGATTACTCTTTGGATCCAAACATTTTGCCAAGTACCCTCCAAACCTAACCTACTCTGATTTCACCCTGGAAAATATAATTATTGCCAACCCCAAGGTAAGAACTAGAGTCACTAAAACAATTGACTGTGAAAAAAGTGGTACACAGTCCAGCCCAGACTATTCCGCAATAAGTACAATTATCTGCCTGAATATCTGGTATCAATGACCCCTCCTCTAACCCCATGATCTAACTGCTTGCAAGAAACTGTTATCACTGCTGATGCTGCTTTCACCCATATGTTTGTAGTACTCTACATTACTCTTACAGACTAGATGGACTACATGGTGCCAAATTCTGGTCCTTGGTCCTTTCTTGGCTGATCCTTATCCTACATTATCAAGTTGGCTTCCTTCCTATGGTGGTCTTTATCCTCTGGCCCAGTGGTCCCTATGACTGTGTTAAATAGTGTCCCCACTAACAATTATTATACTGACAGCCAGTGCCATTTTGCTGCCCCAAAACCTGGGCCACCTACCTGTCCAAATTCCCATTTCCCAACTAACTGAATCTTGCCCATTAAGATTATAGTCTGGTAGTGGGGTGCTATATAAACCATTAAAATCTGTGCCAGAATTTATTGCCATCTTTGAATAAAATTTATGAGATATTGATTTTTTCAAATATTGCCATATTTTATCTTAGTTATATGTCAATCCAGCCCCAATCCTTCTGGCCCGCCTGCCCCACTGCCTGCAAGTTTTTGTCCCCCAGGTGCTCTCTTTGGTCCCCTTGACTTCACAGAGGATCCTTTGAAACCTGAATTTAGAGCATATATCTCTGACAGTAAACTAGTACACAATCCCTTGGCCCAAACTAAAGAGTCAACCATATTTAACAGAAGAGGTATTTGGTTTATTACTGAGCCCTGACTGATTAAAGATAGGTACAACTTTCTCCCTGCCTACCAACTGGAGATGGAGCCGCCTCTCACCCCCAAACTGCTGCCTGTGTCTGCCCCAAACTTCCCCTTGACCATTCAAATAAGCTGTTTGGAATAGTGTACATCACTTGTTTGGCTGTGATTAAACCAATTATCCTGGCTTTCAGCCCATGGTCTTGGGTGAGAAAGTCTGTCATAACTGTTTAAGTTAGTGCCAATCTTAAGGTGGGCTTTGCCTGCCCAACCCCTGAAAATGATGGGCTGGCTACCCAAGGTTGGTTCACTGACAGCTTGATCCATTAACAGGATCAAGTTGCCCCTATGCAATCTGATTGGGTGATCATCTCAATCCTTTTCCCTCTAATGATTCACCAATACTATATAATCTCACATATCCCAATAAAGATATTATCTATTTTATAACTACTTTCCCCTTGTAAACATGCTAATACAGCACAGCTAAAGCAATTGTGAGTAGGGGTGTCCCCACCACAATGGGTGAGAAAGTCTTTCTGTAGCAGGGCCTGGCGGTGTCCCTGAATGTGGTATATGTGACTTTGTTCTCTTGACTGGCCTGGGTGGTGAACCATGTGGCGGCAGGCCCCATAAAGCGCCCTGACACTGTGGCCACATTACATGGGTTCAGGTACTTGACAGACCTGGGGGCAGGTCTCTGTGGAGTGTAAACAGCTGAAAATGTTGGCGCCCTCTACACCACCTGTAAAGAGTTCCAACTGTAAGCTCAACATGTGTTGTGACAGGTCTGAGTGGGGTGGCGTGACACTAACTTTGTGCTGGTTTGGGAAAATTTGGTTGTAAACGCTGGCTAGCACAAGTTGGTCTTGGTATACAGTGTAACCTTCTGGGACCTCCCCATCTGGGATAGGAATGAAGGTTTCTTGGTGAGGTGTATCCATATAGCCAACCCTCTTTCCTTTCTTGGGGGAACTTTCTTAAAGATATGAATTTAATTGAACTTACTGTTGCTACCACTGTTGCAACCAAGCTAATTATAGCTCAGTATTTAGATTGGGAAAGACAACAGTCCAATAGAGAGAAAAAAGACTAGGAATACAATAGTGGTTTATTTGGATTGACATAAATAATATACTGGGATGGGAAGCCACAAGTCCACCAGGGGGTGGCACAGTGGCAGGATCAAGGTGGATTTTGAGTTACAAATATCTTAGTTGAGAGATCAGGACATATAATTGAAAAACCTATCTAAGAGATATTGCCTGTAATTTGACATCAATGATGAGATGTCTAATGTTGTTTGATATGACATGAGGTGTCTCTCTGAGCGCCCCCTGTGTATTGTAAGATATGTTAGCGGGAAGTGAGTCAATCTTGGTTGCAATACAACCATGCCTCTGCCTCAGCAAAATGGAACACTTTAGTTGACTGTTACCTACTGCAGATCAATTTCAGGAACACCAGACCACCGCTGTAAAGACCAGCCCCACCTGATGTACCCAAATAATTCCTTAAAGGAAGAGTGTATCAAAGGTTTGGATGTTGGAATAGTTCAGCTACTGGGAATCTAGTTTAACATCCAATACATCATCTGATTTGGTACCGAAGCAATTTATCAAACATCCACCTGGTTTGGTATAAAACCAATTTATTGACTCATCAAAGTACCCATTCATCCCTGATCCAAGTCATTTCACCTGATACCAACCACTGATCCTGGTTAGGTATCTGTCACAATATTTCTGGCTATAAAATCCTAAATTTTTATCCAATAAAATCATTTCTCTCCAAATTATTATTTGAAGCTTCCCCAAAATTTTCCCCTTGTCATTTTTATGCTAATTAAAAAGGGTTTATAGTAAATAGTGTAAAGTACATAGCAAAATGGGAATTAATTGCTTATTTCGCCTTGTTCTTATCGGTTAAGATATGTTTTCATTGTATTTTTGAGCTCTTTGGGGTCAGTTTACGGTAGCATGTGTATCACTTATATTTTATATTAAAAATGTCCAGGGTAATGTGTACAGTCAATTAAAAAAGTATCAACATCCAGAATACGTCATTATGAAAAATGGAATTTCCACTTTACTATAGTATCAACACTAAAAGTGTTGACATTGACACTGTCAACATGGGCCCCGTTGCCAAGATTAGCAACTGATTGCTACTTGTTTAATGTGTGATATGTAGCCAATGATGTTCATGAAAGAACATGATCAATCTATTTATTGAGCAAGCTAGTTATTATGTTTCATGGGAATCACACACCAATTGGTGGAATGCTTTGCTGTGCAGAAGTGGTTCTGAAAAGAACGGCTTCAGAGTGAAGTGTTTGACGTAATGGAGTTGGGATACATTGACAGTTTGTCAGATTGGACTTGGTGTTCGCCAGAAACATTAAATGCATGCTTAGGGTTGAGGCGGACCACCCCCAGACAAGGACTGGGATTTTCCTTACATTTTAAAAATGTGGATTTTGTATAGGTTTAAAAGAAAATATATAATTTCCCCATTTTGGAAATGTCGAGCAAAATCTGTTTTTTTTGTCCGAGGAAGATCCACCGCAACCCTATGCATGCTGGACTTGGATTTTAGAATCATCTCTGGAAACAGCGAAGCTCAGTTTGAAGGGTGGCTTGGTGAAGCTCGCTTCCAAAGATCGAGCCTGAATAAATGCAAGAGTTTTAAGTCAAATCATACCAATGATTGGTGTCAACAAGAACTGGACAACTGCATAGGGCTTGAGAGCATCTGATTGGCAGACGTTATTCCCTAACTAGGGCTGCTTCGGCCAAGCCTGAGCAGCTGGGCCAGTCTCTGGCTCTGAGTCATTTTTAATTTAAATTTTTATTTTTTATACTTAAATATTGATCTATTCCGTCTTGGTAGTAGCGGCCCAGATCCGGGAGTTAGCCGGGGCTGAGCTGAAGCATCCCTATCCCCAACACAAGAATGCAGTCTTAGTGGCCCAAGGCGACCACTATTCAGAGCTGCCAGCCTCACAGCTTCAACGAATGATCCCTTTTCCACTCCCTTAAATTAGCTTTAAACTTTGCTTATCTTTATTGGGATTGAATATCCTTTATCTCCCAATACGCACCATACAGTATAGTCCTTTGTTAGCAGCCGCAGCGCTAATACCATTCAACTCCCCTTTAAACGCCATGCCATCATATCTTGAAAAAGTCCTGTTAAGGTTATTAGAAGAGAATCTTCCATCAAACTATACCGCTTCTGAAGTGTCCCCTAATCTTAACTCTATAAAAAAGAACTGTCCACACGCTTCTGTGTTTGAAGACCCCGAAGCTGATGCGGACGATCCTAGGTATTACTTTATCTTCGGTTCAACAATGTCATTCAGTTCACTGTTCTAATCCTATTAGGTGGCAGAATTTTTTCATCGAGTACTTTTTGGAGAACTGTGATGAAATGAATGATGATATGTTGTTTTTCGTGCGGCAGTTGGCTATTGAGGATCTGGGGCAGGATCCTGTTTTTGTCCGCCGAAAGATGAAGGACTGTTCGATGCCTCTACTCGATGACCCAGTTCTGTGGAAGGAAACCTTTTTCCTGAACTTGATTGTTCAGGTAGGAAACTTTTCAAACTTTGCCTAACCCCACAGCTGAATTGTAGGCTAAGAGTGTCAGTTTGCCGAAGAGGCTCTGAAAGTACCCGTGCTAAAACTAGTTCTCAGCCTCCCACGCAAAAGTTTTTAAAAATGGTTGTTAAAAGGGTCTATGCTCTTCCCTCACGTTCTCGACTTGATAGTAAAGATTCTGAGTGGGAGTGCTCTTATCCTCTTATATATTATGCAGTCGAGGATCATGATGATATGTTCGACCAACTAATAATTGGCGAAGGAGAGCATTTATGTGTTGAACTATTGTGTTCACTTAACTCGGATGCTGATGAAGATTTACCTATTCAAAATAACCGAACTGATCTTTCACCTGAAACTAAAACAGCCTATTTGGGTAAACGCCCCAATAGCACTGTATCTCTTTTTCAAGGAGCCGCCACATACAACTCCCTTATTTCTGTCTTGACTCAGAAGCTTGCCTTAAAGCCTAAACGTTCTAAATCATCAGTCCAAGATCCCATTTCTCCCGAGTACATCATTATGAGAGGCCCAGAAGGAAAAGGTCATGCTCAGGTAATGATCATGATGCTATCCACTCGATCTAATCTAATATTTAATTTTTAGGTTGCGCTTGGGTTTGTTTCTCCTTGCTCTGTCAGTACTACACTGAACTCTGAAAAATCTGTACTTTCTGGTGATGCATCTACAACTAATACATCTCCTGCTGAATCACCCCACGTTAGTCCTTCTCAGCCATCTTTTCTTCAATCCCTAAAAAGACTTTCCCTTTCCCCACTGATTGAAAAGCCAGCCGACCCAATCCAGGATTGTGCGTCCAATCAGATTCTTGGTTGTTCAATTACCTTTGTCAATGTTCCTTGGTCCAGCATCATAAAGTAAGCATTTCCTTTTGGTGTGAGTTAATCACTTTTGGTTTCTAGTTCATTGTTAAAGCAAGTTAGTGGCTCTAATAATTCAAGCTGAGAGAATTTTCAAGCATCAAAAGACATTGCTGTACACCTAACGGCATATCTCTTTTAAGCTTCTTGACATTGCAACTCTACCTCGGTTAACCAAGTCCTTTTTAATCCCTTAACTTGTGTCGGCGTTTCGAATTTAAGTTACCTCCCTTCATCATACACGTTGGCCAGATCAGTGCTGCTCAGTCGTTGGCCCTTCCGAAGAGTGACAGGGTTTGTTGGTTCTTAGTCCTGAACGCCCCATTCAAAACGGCTCCCTGTAAATATCTGTATTAAGTTCCTTTCCTCGCACTTGATAAGCGACCTGCCACTTTAGTTCAATTAATTATGGTCTCTTCCACCATCAAGAAAAGTTATCCCTTTCAAATTCCATCAAATTTGTTGTCATTTGGCTAAAGCGAAGCTTTGTTGATGACTGAAAGCAAAATACACCTTTTGTTTACTTGAAGCACTGCTAGAGAGTGAGCCATTTAACTTAGGTCAAACTGAGCTATTCAACCCGACATCCATCTAAAGGTCTAGAACACTTAATAGCTTTTAACAGTACAAAACTTTTGCTATAATGCTGATAGCCGAATCTAATCAATACACTCAATCACGCCTTTTAAGCTCCATAACAACCGGTCTATCCCTCTATGATGTCATCAATTTAAATTTCCAATTTTTTTGCTTTTTAACTCTTTATAATTTTTCTCACTTGAGGGTTTATGAAACCTTTTATTATGGCAAAACAGTTTTTTTAGACTGATAACTGCGAAAGATTTTCATATTATTTATTTCAGTCTTTTTTTATATATACAAATAATTTCAATAGTATTCTAACTCTAATTAGACAAAAAAGTACATTCTAACATACCTCTTGTCAAGTTTTTTGGTCTTGAAGGAGTTAGGTTTATTGGAATTATTATTTCTTGTCATGGTGTGGGAAGATGGGTTGATAATAATAGGATATATATGACAACAAATGTGCTACCAATGATGTTTATAGGATGCCTTGAGCTGGCAGTCTGCCACTAGGTGATCAAAGGAGGCAATTGGAGAGATAGTCTTCAGGTTGAAAGGCAGGGCACTGGTAAGCTGATGTAAGCATGAAGGCAGCTGCAAAGAGATCCATGAGTAACTGTCAAGATAGGTCTGATTACTCTGATATTACTGCTGTAAAAGATTTCTGCAGTAGTATCAAAGGTTTGGATGCTCAACTACAGTAGTTTTAAAAGCTATGGCAACAAACAAAATGAACTCAGATTTAAACGAAATGAACCAGATTTAAGCGAAATTGAAAATAAATGAATTTATATTGATTTACAATAGATTTGGGTTCATTTCAATTTTGCTTAAATCTGAATTCATTTCGTTTAAATCTGAGTTCATTTCATTTGTCGCCATAGCTTTTAAAACTACTGTACTCCGGTTAGCACCAAACCGATTAAACATCCATCCATCACCCAATTTGGCACCAAACCAATTTCCTAATAGCTTGCCCAATATGGCATCAAACTAATTCCCTGTTAACTTGTCCATCTTCCACCCATTTCTGATCTGAGTCATTCTCCTGATTCCCCATCCAGTGATCCAACTTGTGTCCTTGCCACAATCTATTTGGCTATAAAGCCTAATATATTATTTCAATAAAAATGTTCATCTCCAAACTACTCTTTGAAGCTTCTCCAAAGTCGCCTCCTCAACAGTAGTGTAAATGAGGTATAATTGTCTGCCCTCCATGTTGATTTGAAAAGTCTTTTATAGAGCAAGAATTGCTCTCTTGTCAGACAGATGTCTGGACGCTTCTAGCTCTTGCTAGTGAGTCTAATCTTCCCAAGCTGCTAGCTTCAACCTCAGGGCTAGACTTTCAGCTATAATAGTGACCCAGAACTGATATTTTTATTCTGAGTACTTCCCTTCTTCTCTAATAATTATCCTGTCGCAGGGCCATTCATCTTCAGGAGGTCAGTAATTGACAGAGCCCCATCCTGTGATTGGAGAAATAGTTGGCAATCAGGTGAGGCTCTATAACTTAAACGGGAAATCAAGCGGCAGCTGGGTGGTGCTACATCCATCAACTTTACTTTTCCCTATGGTGGTTTATCTGAACCATCTTTTGGGTGATGACACATGCCTGTTATTGTTTTCAGATGCAATTAGCCTGGTTGGTGACCAATGTGTTGTCTTGAAAAACTAATAGTAGATTGGCCATATCATTACATTGTCTTCTCAAATAAAGTGATTCTAATTTATTCAAGAAGTTTGAATGGTATAGTCTTCAATAAGAATCTATTTTAAAGGCATTCTTATCATCTTGAGAATAGAAGTTCTCAGGCCAGTGGTGTCATGTCTAGCTAAGTTTGAGCTGCAGGGACAAGTATTGATCAGTTGATCCTAATTATTCAGGATTTTCTAACACCTCTCTTGAAAGAATTAAAACTGTTACTCTGTCCTTAAATATCAATTTTTATCTTAGCTTGTATGTTTGTCTTAAGTATAAAGTCAAGGGTGTGAAGTTTCAAGGGGTCCTGCTAGCACTGGACAGGGATATATTCCCTAGAGCCACAAAAAAGGCAGGCCGCGTCTAGGCACAACCTTTACACAACCTGGAGGACCTTGCCCACACTATGGATGAGCGTTTTGTGCTGGCCTTTACAGCTAAAACTTTCCCTCCTTTTTTGAAGCCTCCTCCCACTATGGAGAAGACATTAATCCAGTTGGATTGTTTACTCTCCTAGTGTGTCAGGAATATTCCTGACATAAATCAAATTATTAACAAGGAACAATGTTGGAAAAGAAAAGAAGATTTTCCGGTCAAGGAGGCAAAATTTAATGAGGACTTTCCCCCTTTAATTGGGGGAAATAAAAATCAAACAAAAGACAAACTGGAATTTAAAAATTGCCGGAACAATTTAACATCCGAGCAGGCGCCCACTGCAACCACGCAGGCGCCCGCCACGCCCAGCCTGGCACCAGCAGGCCCACTGTCAGTCCCCCGCCTGCCTCCTGCCAGGGCCCAGCCAGCCGCTCGCTTGCCCAGCCGCCCTCCAGCAGGCCCGCCGCCAGGCTCCCTGCCAGGCTCCCACCCGCCTGCGCCCCCTGTCAGCCACCCCCCGCCACCAGGCCCCTGCTGGCCTCCTGCATCCCTGGTCCCCAGTTGGCTGCCAGCCACCCACCTGGGTCCCAGGCCCTATCCCACAACCAATCAGATGTCCCCACCACATGCAGCCAATCAAAAAAGTCCCTGCCTTGCAAGGAAAAAATGATGATTAATTCTTGCCCTTCAGAAGAAGGGCAAATTCAGGGTTCAGATGCTGTGGAATATTCTGACTCCCCAGAAGATGGGAAAATTCAGGTTCCAAAATTGAAGAACAATTCACCTTCAGACCAATGGGCTTCAAGGGACCAAATCACATGCTTGGGTCCAGACCCCAGTCAGACTAAGCCTCCCAAGACAAAAATAGAACTTGGAAATTTCAATGGGTTTTCAGCATCACCTGACTCCACTTCCAGGGGAAATCATTGGCTCCAGGCAAGAGTGGCCAAACCCCCAACAGATTGTCAGGGAACAAGAATTTGACCACCTGCTCAAACCCCAATTCCCAATCAGCTTGTCCAAACTTTTGGGTTCCCCAATCCCTTGCTTTCATTCCCACTTGCAAAGTTTTGCAAGTGGGAAGCACTATAAATAGGGGACCCCCTCAGTGTAAACCCCCCCCCCACACCCCCCCCCCCCCGGTCCTGTTTGACTTTCCCCCCTGCTTTGTCGCATTTTGCCCCGCCATCATTTATCCTCTCTTCCTCCCCCACTCCCCTCCCTTTTACATCCGGGTTTTGGGTCCCCTGCTTGTCAATTCTCAATTTTTTTTCGTTTTGCTTTTTTTTTGTCTTTTTTTGGTGTGGTTTTGGTTTGTCTCTATATTAGTGTTGTTTTTTTTTTCCTTTCACCTGCTTTGCCTCACCTTGTCAGACTCCCTAGGGTGTGGTTGGCGTGTTTTTTTTTTTCTTTTATCACTTTTACCTAAGTTTTGTTATTTTATATTTTTTTTTTTGTTTTTTTTCTTTTTTTCCTTTTCTTTTTTTTGGCTCCGTTATCCTCCCAATCCTCTCTCTTCTCCTTTGTTTTTCTTTGTTCTTTTGCCATTTTTTTCTTTTTTTTTTCCCCATTTTCGGTCTTTTTTCTTCTGTCCTATTTTTTGTTTTTTTGCTTTTTGTTCTTTTTGTTGTTTGTTTGTTTTTTTTTCCTCTGTGGCCCTCTTCTCCTTCTTCTTCCTTCTTTCTCTGGGTGGGTGGGTTTTTTGTCTGGTTTGGTGTTTTCTTTTTCTCGGGGTGTCTCTTTCCTTTCTGGTGGGTTCGTCCCTTGTCCTTTTTCTCTCCCGCCCCACTTGTCCCCTATTCTCCTGGTCTTCTGTGGTGTTCTTCCTCCTTCCCCTTTCCTTTCTGTTCCCCTTTTCCTTCCTTCTCCCTCGTCCGTTTTTTGGGGCTTTTTTTCTCTCTCACACTCAGTAATAGCTTGTGCTATTATTGAGATTAATACCCTCAATAAAGTGAAATCTTACTTAAAAACAACTTAAGTCAACTTTAATAGTTAAGCCCCAGCCAACCCCTCTCCAATCCAAGGAAGATGAACCACCTCATCTTCACAGCTGTGCTCACAGCTTTCCTTGGGGTTGGAGGCTACCAACAGGGATCAGAGTTCTTTGGGCCCTCACCAGAAGGGCTAGGTCATGACCCTCACTTTGACCCAGGACAACTCAACTCCTCACACACTGGTCCCTGGCCTCCCCTGGTATCTCTGCATTCCATGCTGTCTATCATGAGTGTACACCACTCTGTACTATGTCTTAACCTACTTTGCTGGAAGCTTTGGAAGGTACAACATCCACACTAAAGTCTTCCGCTGGTTAATGACCATATACCCAATCATCATGCCTTGATTGGGTTCCAATTTGTCAACCTCTTGCCATACATGATGCAAGTAGTACCTACTGTAACTTGGCATTACAGGTGCCCTTCTGCCTTAAAACAACTGGCAAGACAATAGAAAAATGTGGCCCCCACTTTACAAGGCTTGCAGCCTGGGAAATTTGGGGATAAGATTCCACCTATAGTGGAATCCTGGTTAAATAATTTTTCTGGCCCAGGGGTCCCACAGCCCAGAGAAAATTGTTTTGAGGATATTCTGGCTGTGAAGTCAATTGCAATTAGCAACGGAAATGTTATGTCTGAGTCCTTGGGATTTACCTAGCCAACCAGGCTGCTGTCTCCTGAACCTGGGCCTATTGCTTCTATTTCTTAGGCTCAGGCCATGGGTAGATTAGGTTCATAGTTTTAACTGGTTCCCTCTTGCTGCTTCTAAAACCCCCCTCCTATAATGCCCCCAGTATCATTACCACTCCCATGAATATAATGGAAGCAATGGCCATCAGGTCCCTTTCTTACCAATTCTGATTATTGAATAAAACTCCTGATTTCTGCAAATTTATTTTGTATTTTGTGGTTTTAATTTAATAGCACAGACTATTTTCCTGACTTCTGCTGTCATCCCCCTTCTCCTGCTTTCCTTTGGTCTGCCTACCATTTTTTCTTCCTTTCTGCCTGGTTTTTTGTTAGGATCTAATACAAGAAGATTCAAAACCTGTTTGGACCCTCAGAAGCCCCTCAGTTCTTGCGGCCCGTCAGCCCAGATTTTTTTTGTTAAAACTCATTCTACATGATGTTGTCTCATTTCTTTAAGTCATTTATGGTGACCATAGTGCCTGTCTTCCTGTTGCTATGGAATACAATCCCAGAAATTTGATATAGACTCTCCTTGGCTGCACAACACTATGCACCCAATCCTGGCCTGCTATCAAATCCCCTTCTGCATCTGACCCAGGCTTACACCATCCTCAACACATTTCCAAGTTGACTTGAGATAGGTCTTTATCCTGAGGACCTCCCACCTTTCCAGGAGCCAGGTATTAATGAATCCCTTATCACAGATCAGAACAACACCAACATTATTTCAGTTTCAAACCACTCCCTCCCCTCCTTGCAGCAACTTCCTCCTGTGAGTCCAGATTCCCATCCCACCGGAGATTGTTCTTTATGGTTGCTGTCAGGTGCCTTGGGTATGAGCCAAATACATATTTACTGCCCTTGTCCTGTCCTACCTCTCCCTGGAGGCCTCTGTAGAGCGGCCATTCCAGTGCTGCACTGTATGGCATCCTGGTGGATGTTTCCACCAGGATGGTAGCCAGACTTTGTTAGGCTAGCCCCCTCTCTCATAAAAGGTGCTATAATATTAAAGTATCTTTATAGTTATTATATCCCCAAAAACAAAACTTTCATGAGGTAGTTTTTAGAAGGATAAAAATTTTAAAATCCCCACAGGGAAAAAACATTCAAAAACAGTTTAGAATTTAAAGAATTTGGACACAAATCAAAGAACCAGTGATAAAGATTTTGTATTAAAAATGAAAATACAGTTTTTATATTTTTTTAGTTCTTTTCAGAATAAACCATAGATACTATTGCCTAAGTTGTCAATATAAATAATAAAAATGTGCAACATATGTTACAAAAGTAATAATTTCAAATCCCAGTACATGATTTGAACCCGCTCCCAGCCACCAGGCGGCAGGAGCTTGCCAGCACCTGGGTTTGCTTTGAAAAGCAAATAACCAGGTATTGGGATCCACTCCTGCTCTGTTAGTATCTGAAGGGGCTTGCCTGGGCCCCAAAAGCTATGTCCAAGCCTTGGTGGGTTTGGCTGGGCCTGGACAAGCTAAATTTAGCTGCCCAGAACTCCCAGTTTAAGCCCACCCTCTATTTAGTAATTTGGGGTTCCCAATTAAGAACCCTTTTTTAGTCAAGTTCTTTTGCCTCAGAAATAACTTTCAAGCCAGCCCCAAAATGGTAATCAAATCGAGAAAGACCCCATGACACCTGCAGCCAAACCTGCCAGAACTAATGACCAGTCAGGAAAAGATAGACCACCAGCAAGCCAAGCAACTGTTCCTGAAGAACCCAAAAATGATGATGAAGCAACCAACCAACCAGCAAAATTTGAGATGCCAAATCTTGCCACCCAGATAGCACAAGAAGAATGCCCAGAGGCACCTGCATGTGAATGAGTATATAAGCTAGAAGCACCAGAAAGATTTTGTATTGTCATTCTTACCAATAAAGTTGTTATGAACCTTTGGTTCACCAATATATTTACATACCTATTTTTGATACTCTTTCATCTGCAATCACCTAAGCACAAATACTCTTCCTCAGGGAATGAAAGACAAGCGCCAGTTGAAAAAATAGAAGCGTTTGATTACCTACTACCCTCCTGATGCTCCATTTGGTCCTGTGTACTTCATTGAGTATCCCCATAACCCTGACCAAAAACCCTGGACCTTGGAAGACTTGCAGTGTAAACTTTCCCAGATGCTCCCAAGGATCCTTATCAAATAATCCATGCTGGCAAAGAAATCATAATATGCCCTTTGATCTTCAACAGGAAATACAATAATCCTGCTGCCTACTTAGTCCCAATAGAACCACACCTTACTCCCAAACCAACCATCTCAACCCCACCCACTTCTGAGGCCACTGGCCAGAATAGTCAATTCCTGGGAGTGTTATGCCTGGCACTCACAAGGTTGATTGATTCTGCCTTGCCAGCTGCTAAAACCTGGTCTGTAGCTGGGAAGGCCCTCCCCTACCTGGTAAAGTTAGGCCCCATCATCTGGTGGGTCATGCCAGTACCTGCATCCACACCTCCCTCACCTTAAGGGGCATCATGGTACTCCTGGTATTCTGAAAACATAGCAAACAAACTTAAATGCTATATCAAGGTGATTAATATAGATATATAATATTATAGCCGAGCTGATTTCAGAATATCAAGTAGTAAATCTAAGCCAAATTTATACAAGTCAAACTACAATAAGAATTTTCAAATCACACAGTGTGATAGCTCCAGAAAGTTTAAATCATAAAAGTAAAAGTAAAAATCAATCTATTAAAGAAAATAATCATAAATCTATTTATCAAAGCCAGTATAATAATACTTAATTAGGTTTTTATAAACCCAAGTCTCAATGTAGTATTTTCATTGATCTGAACTGTCAGGAATATTATTGACATTGGACCAAGAATTATTTTTTCCACAGTAGCACAGACTAAAAGTAACAAAATATGATCAGCAGTTTTTCCTTATTGGGAAAACTGCCTTAAAAATCCAAATCAACAAAGTTGGATGAAATTTGGATTCAAAAATCTAAAACTTGCCAGCACAGGATCACACCGCCTGTCTGCCAGCCAGCCTTTTCCCTGTGCATCCACCCACCAACCAGCTCACACCCATCCCCACCTGCACCTCTACTAGCCAGCGGCCACTCACTCCTCAGAGCTGCTCAACTCAGGACCCAGTGTCCAGCCAGCAGTCCCCAGGCTAACCCTGAAGCTCCTAAATTGGGGGCCAAAAATAATAATTTTTGGCCCCAGTCCTGGGACCTCAGGTGTTGACCCCATTTGGAAATTAGCCAAACCCAGTTCCCAAGCCAAAGAATTACCAAAAATAGAGTCCCCAAATGTGGTAAATTTTGGGGATCTTTTTTAGGATATGAACTTGGATGCTCTAAAAGAGGTCATCCCAACCAGAATAATGTCAGTTTGACCAACATTCAAACCTTTGGGCCTGTCCAAACCTAGAATCATCTTAGAGTGGGAATTTCCCTAAGTCCAAGCTGTTGGGGTTCCAAATCCACTGTCTTGAATTGTTTCTGCCTTTTAGTAGAATTACTATATAATAAACTTAAAGATTTTGATAGGGTTTACTCTTATTAAGAGAATCCCTCCTTTTATATATCACATAAGGCAGGTTATCTTTCCAGATAAAATTAACTATTTCTAAAAATCCACACTAACAAAGCCCAAATCTCCTTCAATAGGAGAAGATATATCAACTCATCTTTTCTGCTGTACTCACATCCTGCCTAGGGTTTGAGGCCCAACCATCAATCACTGCCATTGAAGATCCTCACACAGAAGATACTAGCAACTGGTACTTTGAAGAGCTATCACAATTCAACTCTTTATAAAACACTGTCTGGCCCACCTTGGTGTCCCCTTGCTTCACCACATCTTTACCCACATACACTTCTGTTTATTACCTTCTGATGTACTTTACTGGGGTTTTTGGCTGCTTTAACATCTATGCCAAGGTCTTCCATTAGCTAATAATTGTATACCTCTTAATCACAGCCTTAACAGGATTTCAAACTGGCAGCCTGCTACCAACCTTTCCAGAGTAATTACCCACATCCTTGTTTATTACAAAAACCCATATTTTTTGTTATGACCCATGTTGCTGTCTTATTTCACTTATATATCTTATTTAGCTTTATCAAGATATGATTTAAATAATAGCAGGGTTGACATTCCAGAATTTTCTCAAGTCAAACAAGAAGATTAATGATTTTATCAATCTTATTAAGTCCTAAAGTCAGAATATATCAAGCCAAGTCCACCATCTGAGATAACAGCTAATAAAATTCAAATATAGATCATAACTAATTTCCTAGGAAATATTTCTTCCTGTAGTAGGATACCCACCCCCTGAAAGCTACATCAGAAACTATAAAGGTTTTTATTTAAAATAAATCATTATCCAGCCTAAATATTTTCCTCTTTCCTTTAAAATTTTAAAATATCACAGTTGAATTATGAGTAAGACTATTAAGATCTCCTATCTACCTTTTTATTGAAAAGATTGCCATTTAATTTTACATAATATTAAAAAGTAAGTATACTATAAAATAATGATAGATATACTCACAAGTTGAATACCCTAAGCTGTGGTTTGCATGGATTAAGGATTTATTACTAGCTTTTTTGTTCCCATATTGACTTCTAAATAACATAGAACCTTTGATTTGAGCTACAGCAAGCTCAAATTCAAAAAAAACTGGTTTTTAAGCCTAAAGTTGTAGCATTTAATAACCAATTACATTAACCACTTTTTTAATAACCTTGATGCTCTTTTCACTTTCTTATTCACAACCCCTTTTTTATTGCTTCATTGTGGTCTTTTAATGGAGGAAGATTTTTTATTGGCAGTATAAGGTTATACACATTCCAAGCAAAAACTTTGGTTTTCCTGAGATAGTGTCCCTTTTTATTGAAACTGTCTTCAAACAACCCATATTACTCCTCCTTGGTCTCATCCAGCATATCCTCATGATAGGTTTCAACAAATTCAAGAAATTCACAAGACTCCTTCAGAGTCATCTCATGGATCCCCTTATAAAGAGCTACTGCTCTCTTTTGGATACACTAAACTTTGTCTTAGCTCAATTAAAACCATAATTCATGGAAACTCAAAAATAGCCAAGAGAAAATATCAGGGATCCAAGCACTTTCACGGGAATCAGTAGATGCAGGTGCAGGCCAGACCACTGGGCTATAGGTCAAAGCCCACCAAAAGACTGAGGCTAACTTGATAACATAGGAAAGGGAAAACCCTAACAAGAGTCAGGGCCAGTGGCTGGGACCATGGAGTCAACCAATCCTGTCAGAGTGATATAAAGCACTCCAAAAAGCTGGGTAGAAGTGGTTGTATTAGCAACAATAGAATCTTGCAAGCAGTCAGCCCTTGGGGTGGGGTCATTGATACTAGGTAGACAAGAAGGTAGTTGTACTTATCTCTGGATAACCTAGGTTATATGGTATACCAAATACCTTTTTGATTCACCTGTTCTGGGTTTCTATTTTTCTATTTTTGGGCTAGTGGATCTTCTAGGAGGATGTTTTCTAAATTGAACTCTTTGTAAGCTGATTTGAGTGGGTAATTGATGATATGTACTGGTCCAAGGGGCAAACCAGGAGGACAAAATAAATTGGACTGAGGGTCTTCAGAAAGGTCAGAAGGGAGTCAAAAGGTGCAGGTAAAACTTTTAGAGCTTTATGAAAGTGGTATAAAACAAGAATGAGATGAGACAAAATCTGTTTAAACCAAAGGTTTATCACAACTTTATTATCAAGATAGAAATGAGGCCTGAAATGGGCTTGAAAAGGTACATATACCCTCTTGCCAGACCTCATCTTTTGAACAGAAATATATAAATTGGGCAACCTAACAGAAGAAATCTGGGGATGGGGGGTAAGGTGGTTTCAGGACCAGGAAGAAGATCATTGACTAGTTTTGGAGAATAGATGTTGGAATCCTTCTGTATGCAATTCTTATTCATAAATCCAGGATGGCTGGTAAAATTTGTATTGTTTTCTGGTATTCTATTTGCTAGTGGTTCTTCTCATTGGTGATATTTTGAAAGCATTTGACCAAAGCTTCAATGATGTTTTGGGATACCTTGGTGTATGTACAAGGACCATGTGGTACATTGTT
>QTSX02007492.1:0-32847 GCA_014839935.2 Entomophthora muscae | reverse complement strand
ATTCCCCGAGAGGGAGTAATCAAAAATGTTGCAACAAAAGGCCTGAATCTACCAGAATGAGAATTTTACTTGAAGCGTCAAGATCAAAATCACTTAAATATATCTGGATAAATGTATCATGACTTTGTGGGTAACAACGCAAATTGTGACAGCATAAATTATAGCTTACTCTCCAGCAGCACATCACAATTCATGTAAATTGTGCTGTGTTTTTTGGAGGCTGATACAATTTTATCATAGAATATACTGGCACATTACAGATGAGTCTGTCATGAATTGGAACATGTACAGATTTAAACAAAACTGTATCCATGTCATGGCCATAGTTTTCCCGGGTGTGGCTCGGCCAAAGCGCTGCCACCCGGGGAAACCCGGCCCGAAGCCCCGCCCGCTTGCGGTGATCGTAGATTTAAATCTAACGATCAATCACAAGTGGGTGGTGGTACGGGAAATTGGGTCCGAGTGGGGCGCGGATGCCCCACACCCAATTTTCCCTTCCTTGACCTGCTGGTCAACAAATCCTGACCTCAAAGGAGGTCAGGTAACAGCTTACAGAACCACCATTAGTGGTATCTGTAAGCTGTCTAAATATTGTATCCAAGGAGGCCACCTCACAAGATGTACCCAAAGGCTTTAAGTAACAATTGTCCCCACCAAACTACCTTAGTAGTTTGATATTTTACTCTCAATAAATATCTTGCCTCAATGATTCACTTATTCCAATATTTTCCAATCAGATTTGTAATAACCAGACTGCTAGATTCTGCTTTCTCACCTCTGCAATTTCCTGGTAATCTTCCACCTCCTGCTGAAATGATTCCTGAAACCCACGAAATTGAATGTGAGCCTATCTATGCTGCTGATTCCTTGATGTTGAGCCAAATGAAGGTCTTCCTGATGTACCTGTGCATAATCTTCTGCTGCACCTTTCCTTATTCACTCTTCAAGGGTTATCACTTACGAGTAAACACGTATCGTCTCCTCCTAATTGGTCTTGTTGTCCTAATTTGGGTGTACATTCCCCATTTGATAGATTACAACGAGCTCTCTCTCTACTTTACCCTGACAATCCATCACTATCTTACTTTATTGAATAGTTTGGATTTAGGCCAGAGAAAGGGCTCAATCAAGGGCCCCATAATTTTAATCGCTTTGATAAAAAAAAGCTACTTTAGATTAGCATTTATGTTTCTTGGAATGAAAAATGATCAGCCCTGGCCGATCCGAGGGGTTGAAGATGCTGCAATCTGACTTGTGCTATTTGAACATTAAAATTATTCGCATGGCTTATAATTCCATCATCATACCCCTTTAACCAATAGCCTTATCCAGCAGTCCTCATTATACTTTACCGAAACCAATATTCAAACTCCCTTTTGGTGATATCTGAGCTAGCATAGCTTACCCATCGTCACATCTGCTGAACGATACTGATCCAACCCAACTGAGCAATGGAGTCAATCGACAAGGTTTCACCGGCTGCAGTCACAGAAACAAACAGCGCTCCTGAACAAAGTTCTGAAGCCCAGGAATTGTAAGTGGTGCTTATATTTTTTTGCCAGGGTATTGGTAGCACTATATATTTTTTATTTCTATTATAAACTTGATCCCTTGTTTTTAACTTGGTGTTTTAAGATTGAAATCGAAAAAAATGTCGCCCTAAAATGAAGCCCGAGGAGATTCAAAAGATGTATGAACTCCATACCAATGGAAAGTCAATCAAGTTCATCGCTACTCAACTTGATCGAGATCCCAAAACGATCAGAGACAAAATCAAGCAATTGGAAGAAAATGATGGCGCTATTATCAGGAAGGCGAGCAAGAGGAAAATATCGGCCGAAGGCGATAAGCTGATCCGTCAATGGGTCCAGCAAGATGCAACCATCACCAGTGGTGAAATAGTTAAGCGGTATCAAACAACTTTCCAAGTCTCAATATCGGTTTTTCTTGTTCGAAAGTATTTGGAGGGGATCCACTTTTCTTTGGTTCGAAAGGATAAACCTACCGAGAAGGCCTGCGAAGAGGCCAGAAACACTCTAGCAGAGTATATTTCCTGGATTTTATTGCGGTCCAACGGCAGCATCGGTGCGACGGTGCTGTTTTTTGGCTGGGCAACTTTTGATTTTTTCTGGAGATCTACTGAGACCAAAGATGGGAAAGTGTGCAGTGGACCCCACACCAAGCAGAGGAAAACACACACTTACTATCTTTCCATGGATGGAAAACATATCGGGAGCTTTCAAAAGAAAAATGGGAAGTTTAAAGAAGATGTCTTCGAAAGCTTTATATCAGAGCTATGCTCCAACTTTGAAAGCTCAAGTACAGAAATAATGTTACTAGACCGAGCCGAATATTCCGACCAATTTCACACCAGCATCAGCTCCGCTCATAACGGCAAATTTATCCCTGCTGGCTTGAAAAAAAGTGACCCAGTAGAGGTCATCTTGGACGGGCTGCCAGATCGATTTAGAGCACGTGCTCCTCAAACTATACAAGATGCTATTGCAGCTTTACAAGATAAAAGTATCATATTTGGAGACCAAGAGGGCATCGATCAGAAGCTTTTTGACGCACACAGACTTAACATCATACGGGAAGAAATCCAGTCATTGGCTGGTCTACAGTTTCTCCAGCCAAGCTCTTCTGCGCCCCCTCCATCTTGTGTTGACAGCGTTGATGACTTGACACATCGATTTTTACTATAGATGCACCAATGACATAATCTCGTCAGCTGCGAGGATCGTGTGGTTGAATACTAGGATCCGCAATGTTTCTTTTATCTATTATGAGTATATAGGTATATTGCTATAGTAACTTCTAAGATGAATTGCTTTTATTTTCCCAGGAGCTGGCTTATGTAAATAGTAATTTCCTCTTCAAAGCTATGCCTGTCTTAAAACTCTATTTTAGTTTAGATATGTTAGTTGAGGTATATTTGAAATTCAAGCAATATTTATGCCTACATACTATTGCTGAATTCAATGTACATATAAACGTCAAAGCCTTAGGCTTGTGCCCTCTTTGACGTTCAAAAGATTGGCTTTAAGGCTATGTTTATTTTGAAGTTAATATCAAGGTGTGAGCATATACTACAATATGCTTTGTTCTAATCCACTTCAAGGTTCAAAGCTAAAAATTCTAAACATTTTTGCAATTGAATATGTAGTTGCTCTAAAAGCCAGCAGTGAAGATTATCCAGTTGGCTAGAACAATCCCAAATGAGGACCCTAGTAGAGCCAGTTTTTTACTTCCCCAGCATTTTAATGTTTTTTTTCATGAATGCTATTTTACAAGTAATGTGGGACCAAAGATACTTTAGTAGCTTGAGGCTTTTAGCTTCTTAAAGCCAAGGTCTAAAACACCAAATATTTGGCAGATGATGAAAACTTAAAGTTTTGAGCAAGGTTTCATTCTACCCATTGGCAGACAAAAATGTTAGTTGTAGACTAAGCCTGACCAGATTAAACCCATAAAAGATGGTTTCTACACCCACAGAAACGTAAACCCTTTCAAAATGAAAGAACCTTCAAAAAAGCTGATGAAGTTTACCCAATAGCCAGGAAGGAACCCCATCAGCTTCTTATTCAACCATCCATGCCATCTTGATGTGTTTTGACTTTTGAACTTAAAATGTATAATAGATGTGGCCTAAACTTTACCAGAAGCTCTCACACTACTGTAAACATGTTTTGGATCTTGCAATTACAAAAGAGGAAAATATACAATCAGGAGGAGTCAACACAGTAGACACTACTTTACCAACTTTAACCTGATAAAGAGATCACTGCTATAATGGTGTCCCAAATGGCATCCAGCCTAAGATGCTAGCATAATTTTGGTATCCTTGATAGATAGAATCCTATCAGGTTTAGTTGGTGCCATTGTGGGAGTTAATTGTTCATCTCAGGTGTGCCTGAGTTAGTGCTAAGTCCTGCCTTTATACTGATGTTCTCACTGGACCTTACTTGTAGCTGGAGTTTACCAGCATGGACTGGCCAAACAATCCAATGAGAAACAAAGCATTAAATTGCCCCCAGTTGTGTAATAAGTTAATCATTTAAATCTTACTAATAGTTGGAGTCAATCCAAATGACAATGAAAAAGCATTTATTGACCCCCTATCCCCACTTTCCCTAAGGCTGTGGTCCTATTACTGCTGCTCTTATAAACTTTGGATAAAAATCTAGCTTATTCTTAAAACAGTGTGCCTGAATTAGTTGCAGCATTCAACTTGACCCCAGGGGTCACAGGCTCAAATCCTGGGACTTGCACTTACCCCTGCCTCTATGTGCCACTCTCTGATCTTCATTGGAACCTTATATATCTGTGCATTTATGCCATAGGAAATTCAGCCATAGGTATCTGTGAGACGACTGATGATCACATTAGGACCTTATATATTTGAGAAAGTGTTTTAACTATGCTGCTTGAGTAGAGCTACTATAAAGGGGAATGATACCCAAATATATAGTATCATTATTTAGGAAGATATTATATAGAGTTTGTAGTGGCATCAGGGACTAGTTGATGTTCCTACTATATTGGCATCATTCTTGATAAATGCCCTGTACCCCATATGTTGAAGTACTCAGCTATGATGTCCCAATTTTTGGACTCAGCCTGATATGTCTTGGCTTCAATCTTAGTCAGGTTGTGCCAGGCCATGGATTTCTTTCCGACTTGGAACCTTGCTGGGGGGTTATCCTGCAGTTTTGACACTCTCTCTTTGAGAAACAGCCTCATTATCAGTCAGTAAATCTACAGGAGGTTATCATGTGCCCAAGCACCATACTTGACAATTTGGTCCTCAGAGGCTGACAGGTCTGCACCACAATTCTTTTGTTGTTCTTGGAAGAAGCATAGTCAATTGTGGCTCATGGATTTGTATTGGTGTTTCTGACCTAGTCCTTGGACCAGTTAGGTAAGGTTATTGTTTCCCTGGAGTATGAATTAAAGGCCTAAATTTTTGGGCTGCAGCTTTTTCTTGTTGGTATTCATCACTCAGACTTTTTCACCTACTTTGTGTCTTTCTTTGAGAGGGATTGTTGTGCTTTGCAGAAAATTGTCTTCCTGAGTCTCTTGGTTGTTATTGGTGAGGTAGATGTTTGGGTTGTCTCAAGATGGCACCTCAAAGAGGATGTTCAAAGGAGGATACTCTAGGGCTTTGAATATATAAGGCTGTTTGCAGTAAACTAGCTCAAAAGGGATTATCCCAGTGACCTTATTAACTCAAGTGTGGCAGATTGAAAGGGCAGTTAGGAGTTGCTTTAAAACTCTTCTGAGGCCTCAGCAGTGAGTTTGGAAAGAGCTTGGGTTAATGAACTGTTCAGACTTTCTATTAAACCATTCACTTGTGGATGATAGGAGATGGTAACTGTATTCTTGATGCCTTTTTTAGTAAGGTAGATATTGGTCTGATCTACAGTTAGCTCATTTTTTATGCCAGTGACAAGAAGTTATGTTATCCCAAACCTTCTAAATAATTTATTTCCCAATGAATCTTCTAACATTGTTACCAGTGTAATGTTTAACTTCCTGAGCTACAGTCCAGCAAGTGGCAAAATCTATGGCAGTGATGGTATACTTCTTATTCTTAGATTTTACCCGCATTGGGCCCACAATTTACAAAGTTTATACATTGGATAGTTTTATGGTGATGATTGTGTTATAAGTGGAACTAAAATCCCAGTTGGCACCTTATCTAGATCATGCCATCCCTTAGTGACCCAATGGCTCACTTCACTGGTATAAGAGTTTCCCTTGCTTTCAATAAAGATCAGCTTATTACTAATCCCTTTTCTTTTCCCTTTCTGGTCTGGTGAGTTTTTCAACCCAACTACTGGAATATACTAGTTCAGTTGCAACAATCAGGGGCATGGGCTTGAGTGGTGTGGTGCTTTTAGCATTTTGACATGCTTCACATTAATTGAGTACTTTGTGAATGCTACAGTAAAAAGTGACCCCCACCAGGCTTTATGCTTGAGGAACTTAAATAGTTTTCCAGCTCTTTTATGGCCAAGATCTCAATAATAAAATAAGGTGGTATCTACTATTTGATGGGTGGGTATGTAAGAAGAAGGGCTTTTATCTGAAATTTTGCAATGTAACATTCCATAGAAATCCACAAATTCATGTTTATTTTTGATAACCCTGCCATGTTTGATGTCATTGGTGCCTGACTTGGGATCAGATTGCCAGCTAATTGAAATTTACCTAAGCTACCATCTTGCAGGAATTCAACAATTTAATGAATAAAGGGAACCTGATTGGGACGGTCAAGAAGCCAAAGAAAGCCCCAGAGTCCCAGATCAATGAGGCATACCCAATCATGCTTGATATCCTGCAGCGGGACCCCAAGCTTCCCCTGACCCAGGTCCAGAAGCAACTTTCACACTATGGCATTTGGGTTTCTGAGCGCATGGTGCAGCTCTATATGCATGGAAAAGTGGCTTCAATCAGGGTGTTGATCAATTTTGGCGGTAACTAATGGGATGACAGTGAGAATTCACCATATGATCATGTCATTGAATCTACTCTGGTCCAATGCTTGACAAGTTTTTCAGATGACGTCATGTTAATCTCTTATTACAAGTTATCAATTACTTTTAACAGTTTTGGCGAGCAAGGGAAAGCTACCAAGAAAAAAGGAAGAGATGAGGTCAAGAATGGGAGCTTTAATTGGTGCGCTTCTAGCTGTTTTGGTAAAGGAGTTGGTCTATTATTGGAAAACCCCTGATTACATCAATGGTTATGAGTATAGCCATATCCTTGATGAATTGCTGGACTCCTGGGATAGAAAAAACGCCATCTATCAGGTTTTCTTGAGCCACCAGATGAAGGGTAACTCCACCTCCCTCAAGTCAATCCAAGGACACAGGCACCAGGCCTCAGTGTACCCAGTTGGCCATGCAGACATTCATCTGGCCAATATCATGTTCTTTAATATTGGAGACACAGTCTGGGAGCGCCGCTCACAGGCGTTCAATGACCTTTATCTTGGAGTCCTGGATCATGATTCTCTCTTTGGTTGCCAAATGGTGGCCAACTTGTTTGTGCAAATGATTTTCCATGTGAATATGGACAACCAATCACATAAGGACAAGTACCTCTCACCCTGTGCCACAGCCGTCTACAAATAAATCCAGCCAATGATGGACAAGAAATATAATGAGTGTTATATGACAGCCATCACAGTCAATCCTCCTGCCTTCACCCCCACCACCACCCCCATCTGCCATCCCCTACTACCCAATCCCAGACCTCCTAGGCCAGCACCACCTCAATGCCTTCTCTCCCACACTATTTTGCCTAATAAACATCACTCTTCCTCTCTCAAATAAAATCCTTGTTGCCAAACATTTTGTATTTATATTATTTTTATCCAGAATTTCAATTGTTGTTTTCTCTTTGTTTTTAGTTGGTTGTATTCTTTATGTTCAGCTTATTTCTTTAAATCATGTTTACTATGCCTTGTATCTAGATCCAGAAAACATGTTTTTTAGCTCTTTACACAGCCCCTTGCAAAATAATTAACAAAATTTGGTGATCAGCTAAATTTAAATTAGAAAATTATATGTTAATTGTGTTTAGAGAAAGTTGTTACTGATCCAAATTCAAGACCTTAATGATAGACTTTAAGCCAATCAGGAGCCAAGTGAGAAAGTGATTGTTGTAGCATATAAGGGCATTTATTAAATGCCCTTTATGTCACAATAATCACTTTCTCACTTGGCTCCTGATTGGCTTGAAGTTTATCATTAAGGTTTTGAATTTGGATCAGTAACAACTTTCTCTAAACACAATTAACATATAATTTTCTAATTTAAAGTTAGCTGATCACCAAATTGTTGTTAATATTTTTGCATGGTGCTGTGTAAAAGGCTAATACAATACAGCAATTATGGAAGCGATGCAAAAAAAAAAAGCAAACAACACATATTGAGATAGAAAAACATATATGCAATGGGTAAAAAGATGGGATATTGTAGTAAATGAGAAAACAAACAAGGATAAACAAAGAGGCAATATTATCAGAGTGACACAGAGTTTAATGGGGTGAAAGCTATAAAAATGTATGAAAAGTTTAGTAAAGAAATCAATGAGAGAGCTCAAGAAATTATTGAAGAACCTTGATCATGAAATTGCAAAGATCATGGAGATTGATATCAAAGTTAAGGCCAAAGTCAAGTCTGCTGTCCTAACAGGCAAGAAAACTGACAAATTTTCCGCAAAGGCCTTGATGGCCAAGATGCCTGACACCTTGGAGAAGACTATTGAGCGTGCGTTAAACGTTCAGAAGACTGTAGTTGAGGGCCTGAAATTTAAGGCCTATAATTTTTCTGGGCCGTCTGTCTGGGTTGATGACCCTGAGATGTATGCACATCTCAAGCCTGCAAAGAGAGCCAGAACAGTGGAAACCAAGATGCCTGTGCAACTGGCTGCGCCAAAGGTGGCCAAATTGCCAAATTGGCCAAGGATGCAGGAAAAAAGAAGGTAACCTAAAAATAAATTTAGGAAATATTTCAAGATAAATAATGTTTTTAGAAGTATTCAATGGTGTTGTGAGCTAAGTCCTGGTTCTGT
Organism: Entomophthora muscae; assembly: GCA_014839935.2. Lineage (NCBI taxonomy): Eukaryota > Fungi > Entomophthoromycota > Entomophthoromycetes > Entomophthorales > Entomophthoraceae > Entomophthora > Entomophthora muscae. Next base: position 24,264 of record QTSX02007492.1, on the reverse strand, counting down.
ATGTCCCAGAAACATTCTACTCCAACTATGCCAATCAGGTGGCCAGGCAGCTGGCTCTTGTCACCTCCTGTGGACTGCAAACTTGAGGACCAAATTCATGGTCCCTTCCCAATGTTGCTTGACACGCTCCTGGGGCTTTCACATGGTAAAAGGGCATCTGAGTGGGCAGTTACTGCCTACAAGAATGCCCATTTGGTCCGCCTGGACCTAGTTTCCCTTGGTGGAGTTTACTGTGTAAATTTCATTGAGCTTGTTTGGGACGTCCTGGAGATGCTCCCATTCAAGAACATACCAAAGATAGTCTGGGCCCATGTGGCTGCCTGCTTCTTCTACCCGGTGGGGTACACCTTATCTTACCTTCTGGAGAACTTTGGGAGTGCAGTGTCAAAATTGGCTGTTACAGATACAACAGCTGTCAAGAAAACTAATATTCATCCTGGCAGACTTTGGGAATGCCTGGAGTGCCAACAAGACAGGGCTCTTTTTGTCAATGGATCTCACTTTTGAAAAGATTAAGCATGATAAGAAGACTAGCACTGTGTTTGATAAATTTTTGTGATTTTACTGAAGCCTTTGCTGGGCAAAGGCTTCACCTTGTGGTTTACCTTAGGTTCTTGTTATACTTTGGGATGGGGGCCACAGTTGAAGACCTGGACAGGGTCCTCCTTGGGATTGACAAGGCAAGGCTCTCCCTCAAAGGTAAGAAGGTCCCACATGGATACAACTCGGTTGACTATGCCCTTCAGGACGCCTTGGTCCTGGCAGGAATCTACAGGTTTGCAGCCCCACCTGAAAAGCTGCTACTACACTCCCACCTGATCCTCCTTCCTTTTAAAAGCCACCAAGAATACTTTAATAGTGGAGTATCCACAGTATACAGTATGGCAGTAGAGGTTGTGTGCCACTTTCATTGCCAGGTGTCTTCATACCGCCAAACAAACTACAGGCAACCCCAATAAACCCTATTACATAATAAATTTTATTACAATTTTAATTATTACTTCTTTAATATAATTTAATTTCAAAAAGCTTTTATATCACAGCAAATTTTTACAAAGACAAAATACTTAAAACAGTATACAAACCATATAGTAATATATTTATATAATAAAAGCATCATATACTTTGCAAACTTGATATTTTTGACTTTTTGATTTAGCTTATATATTTATTTGATGTGAGTAATATAAATATAAATTTGATACTCTGGTATCAAGTGTTAAGGATAGTCAACATGGGCCATAATAAAAGAATTTAATTTAAAATAAATAAATTAGGAACCTTCATCAATGGTGCCGCTGTATGGGATTGAGGGCTTGAAAACATCTAGATATAAAACAAAAATTAATGAATCTAAAAGAGTAAATTAAAGAATAAAAAAATGGTCAGAAATATTGAGCCATTTAGTTGATTGGCTGTTTGGCAAGGCACATGGGGATGAATGAATCAGTGTGGCCATAAAACTTGACCACAGTCTCTGCCAGAAGGGTGTGAATCCCAGCCTGCAGCAAATCAAACAGGTCCTTGGTCCCAGTTGGTGTCCCCTTCTTGACAACTTGCTTGAACCACCCAAAGACATCCTAAATAGGGGTTTGGAATGGGGAATAGGCTGGGAGGAAGAGAAGGCGCAAATTTGCCGTGGCCAATTGCTGGGGGCCCACAGCAATGCTGGTGTTGATCATTGGGAATTCCTTGAGAATGTCAGCCACTTTGTGGAGACCAATGTTGTCCAGCACAATTATGTTGGTGAAGCTCAGGCTTGTGCGCCTCAGGTACTCCTGGACTAATTGGAAGATATGATAGAGAAGGTATGGCTATTGTGGGATCCCAATATTATTTGGTATATCTCAATACCCTTTGGGCCAAGGAGAGCCACCATGGAATAGGCTGTGGCGTGGACTGCAGCACACTGAGCTACCCTGTCATTTGAGCCTTTGGGGACATACCCATATGCATTGCGCATAGATGAGGCAAATGCTAATTTGTGAATATAGTAGAATTTGACTGTCCTCTTGGCTTTGAGGGCAGTGTATGCCTCTGCATATTTTTTTCCGGGCGTGATATTAGACTGGGCTGTTTCTGTTGTATGAGAGATACCCCAAGCTTTTCCCACGAAAACCACAGACCCTTAACCAAATGATAATAAAAGGAAATTGAGGCCTCAGCCCCAAAAGTAGACTTGACCATGGTCATGTATATTTTCCAGTTCAAGATGAAAGTCTTGGGTGATCCACTGGCAGATTGCCCATTTGTGCTCCTTGGTGAGCATGGTGGACATGCGCAAGGATTTCTCAACAGCAAGGACTTGGCCAGTATTGATATAGGTTTTGAAGGTTTTGGAGGTGTACTTGGGATCCACTCCAACAAGGGCTGCAGCCACCTTGTAATTACCAGAATCCTGCATTAGATCCTGAGAAGGATGATGTGCTTTGATGTCAGGGATGACCTTCTGGGTGGCCTTTTTAGCGGTGGGGATTTGAATCTGTATCCTGCTCAGGGACAGGTACACAAGGCATGGACACCTTGTTGTAGAAGGCAGAAACCTTCTTTAACACCCTCTGCTCCATCCACAGTTTGATAGAACTCAGGCTTGTTGTCATCTTCCTGGTTGCTGTTGCTGACGTAGGGCTTATAGCGAGGTGTCAATCACAGGCTTAACATTCTCTATCATGGCTGATGGGATCGGCTTCCTGGCAATACACAGGGACAGACACAAAATAAGTAAGCTCAACTTTCTTGTTTCTAACTTTTTTTTGGCTGTGACAACCTTAGTTATAATTATGGTCAGCTTAGGGACCCTAGGGTTGATGCTCTGCACCCTTGTACGTTGTGCTCTTTGAACTGGTTGTGTCAGTGCAACCTCACTATTGAATGCTCCTCTCCTGTCTTCTTCCTGAGTAGCCACTTGCATTGCACTATCTCTGTTCTTTGACCTGCAGGGGCAACTGCGACCACAGTGCACAACAGGTGCATTGCTACTATGAAGTTATGTTTGTTTCATTTTAAAATTTAATAAAATACTAAATAAAATTCAATTAAGTGGCTCCCTGGCTTTAATTTTTGCTTGTTACCTGAATATGGTTGTTTAATTAGATATTCCCCTCACTCAATATCCCAATCATGGATTTTTATTTCTAAATTAGTTGGTTTTGGCTTTACAAAGCTCATTTTAGAATACCCAAAATAATTCCCACCCATTTCCTCAGATTTATACGCCAAATTTAAACACCCAACACAATATTTTTAAAAGGTATGTTTCAGATGGTGTGCCCTATTTTAGATACATTGGTATCCTTCTTGATTAAAATCCATTGCACACAAAAATTGAGTGGTTTTGTTTACATGATCAGTTGTTGTATTGTGTTTTGGTTTTTGGTTTGAGTTTTGACTCACCATGGGTGGGCGTATTTTGTCACCAATTTACATAGTAAACATATGTACACCAAAAGTCAACTCACACCATTTTTTTGTGGATCAATGTATTTTGGATAGTGTTTTGAATAGTCTTGCTTGGTGCATGAGCACTTTGTTGTGGTGTTGGCCCATATTGTCCATTAACACTAAAAATCCCTGTTAACAGAGTGTATATTTTACACTGATAGCTGGAGATTTCTTAAATCTGAAATCATTTTGTTTAAATCTGAAGCATTTTTGGTTGTTGTCATAGTTTTTAAAACTACTGTATTCTAGGTAACACTTACACTTGACCAAAAAGTCTACAATAGCTAGGTTTCCCTATTCATGGTTAAAATAGCAGGGCTATCCATCTTTTAAGTTTTGTGACTTGTAGGCTACTTTGAGGAAGTTGCCTGAAGCTGGTTTATTTCTGAGGGCTCCACCAATGAAGGCACCTGAGGTATAATTCTTTACCTTAATCCTCTCATTCTTGTTTTGGGTATTGGAGTAACAGGTGTTAATGAGTTTGTACTTGAGTTGGCAGAAACATACATCTCTCTGTGATAAACATACAAGCTTGGTACTGGAGACTATAATAGCTGACAGCGATGCTAATGATCACACCATACAAGGGTATGAAATGGCAGAAATAAACTACCATTCCCATAAATACATGTAGTTTACCATTATCTCTGGGTGCCAGCATCTCCTGAACAGCAGCCATCTTTTCAAGGTATAGCCAGATTACTTTCACAAAGCATAGTGTGACCCAGGAAGGGTAGGCTTTTTTAGAAGTGTTGATATTTGGATAGCTTGACCAGAAGTTTGCAGCGTTTTAATGTGGCTAATGCTGCGTCTAGGCCTCTCTGGAGGTGTTCCTTGTTAGGATTGTAAACCATAATGCCATCCAAGTACACCAACATGTGTTTTCCAGTGTGCTATTAAGCCACCTGGCTGATCAAGGCCAAAATGTGGACCGAGCATCAATGGTTTCAAAGTTATGCACAACACAAATTTAAGAGTCATACTTTGTATAAAAGGCAGTTCTTGAATATCTTCCTCTTTGATGGAAATTCAATTATATCCCAAGGTGAGATCAACCTGGGAGAATACTTTTTAACCTGCAAGGGTTCCAAATAAGCTGTTGGTGAGGGGTTGTAATGGATACAGGACCATCCAATCTGACTTATAATACTTGTTTTTGTTTAGACTCTTATTGCTGGACCCCTCTGGCAACAAAGCTTTGGTGAGCTTTGTCTCCAGAGAGGCAATTTTCTGGGTTAACACCTTGTTATCCTCCCTCCATCTTGTCATGATTTCCACACTCTTTTCCTTGCCAAGTTTGAGACCGTGAATTTCTCTGTCAGCTGCATCTTTCAGTTAATGAAAGATCTCTTCAAACCCTAACAATAGGTTCAGCAGATCCCAAGCATAAACTCAACTTTCTTGAGCAGGTGTTCCTTCCTTAGCAAAGTATTCCAAATAGAGCTCTTCAAAAGCAGGCTTGACCTCAACCAATGACTCCTTTGGGAATGTCTTTGCTACCTCAAGGTCCTCCCAAGCCTCCTCCAGAGACCTTTTTGGGAACTTTTTTCTGGGCAACAGTGGTTTCTACTCTAAGAACCCCAACCTTGGCTTTTTTGAAAATAATTGTGAAGGCATAAATGGGAAAGAAAGATGAGGGGAAAGCATGGGGTTTTGACTTGAATATATTTATCAATGCTCGTCTGTTTTCACCAATATACCAGGTGGGTTAAGGAATCATCCCTGGATTCCAATCACGTGGCCTATGGTGTAACAGCGCCATCCAACCAAGATTCTTATACCCAAAATATCTTCACACTCCCAACCTATGAGAACATGCCAAATAGCTCAGGAATCAGATGGCTCCTTTTGTTGCAGTGTATTGTTTGGCTTGGAGCATTCCTCGCTCCTGGCGCCAAAACCCTGTGGGGTTTATCCAATCCTGATCCAAGCTGTCATTGTTCCAACTGGGAACCAGCTGATCAAGCCCAAGTACCAGGTCACCACTATCCGCATTTGGTCATTTTCTGTTAATTGATCCCTTATCAATTATATTAATTAACCTTCACGGTTAATTGATTCAAAGACACCAAGTCTTTACTTGACACAGTCAAGTACATTTCAGCCTAATGATTAAATCCTCATTAATCATATCTGCGGGTATAATTTAATCAACCTTCAGGGTTAATTAAATCGCTTGCAAGACCCCTAGTCCCCAAGATTGATTCAGCCAATCTTGCCTTTATCTTGTGAGTTAGTTTGGCCTAACTACAAGCCAAAGTTTTACCATCCCTTCCATGTAGATACCCGGGGTTGAGGGGTCGTTATCCAAAGGATCCCTTAAACTCATCTATATAAAATGCATAGTAAAACCGCACCAGCCAAATATCCTTTGGCACATTTAATCGCAAATTGCGCCAGGTGGCTGTCGTACAGCCACCGGGCAGCAGGTATCTATTCTTGATGACGGCCTCACCAAAAGCTTGGTGATCTGTAACAGGTCTCAGAGTGCCATCCTTCTTGGCAACAAAGACAGCCGCAGATCCAAATGATGACTGGGAAGGTTGGATGAACCCTTCCTAAAGGGCCTTCTTGAGGTAAGCTCTAAGGGTGACATCTTCATTTGGGATAAATCTATACATGAGTCTAGCTCTTTGTATGGCACCTTTGAGATGGATTTGGTGTTTTGTGTGTTTGAGAGGGGAAAGATCTGGGGTTGCCTCTTTGAATACTTTGGGGCAGCTCTGGGAAATCAGAAAGTCTCTGGCACTGATTTGGGCTTCTGTTAACTTGAAGTGAACCATCCCATGAGTGATTGATTCAACTGGATCTTTCACATGTCTTCTTGTCCCTCTTTTATCTCTGCAATCCGGATAAATAAATTAGCTCAGAGCAATCCATCTACAGTGCCTGTGTCAGAAACACCAAATCATTGTTTCTTGCCAACTTGGAAGCTAATAATCTTGGACTGGATTCTCCTCCACCTTCTGGGTTTACAAATAACCCCAAAAAAGAAATATTAGTTAGAAGTAACTGTTCTTTATTATCTTAGTTGGTTGAATCAATCAATTCCCATCATCTTCTATGGTCCATGACGAGATCGAACCCGGGGCGTCTCTGGATGACGGCTGCTATCTAAAGGAAATTAGTGTTAACTTGAATTCAAATCATCACTTACCTTCCAAGTTACGCAGCCAATCAGAGGCTGTGATCTCACTTCAAAATTGTTTTTTAACGGTTGACAGCATCAAGCCCAAGCCAGGGGAGCCAGCTGCTGTAGCTCCTGTTTCGTTTCTTCTGGTATTTGTTGTGGCCCCAGCCCTGGCCCCAGATTATGTGGGGCCAGTGGTAATAAACTCCCCAAGCTGTTATAGCAGCACTTGGGGATATATCAAGGGCCACATTGAGTGGATCAATTTTGAAATAATGTTCTTTTAAATAGCTGTTGCTGCTTTCTTTGGAGATCCACTTTCAAACCCCCCAAACCCCATATTTCCCTTTATCCAACAGAGATTTCCCCCCATCGGTTGCTATATAAGCCTGATAGAGTCAGCCTTTATTTCTTGGTCAGTTAGTAAAGTCTTTACCCAACCAATCTTTGATGCTTCTTGCACTTGCTCCACCACTTTCCCAAATAACCATGATATTACCCAAGTCCTCCCAATGGGAGCCTTTGGGTATAAATGGTTGGTTTGGCTACTCCTGCTGCAGGTCTTTGGGGCCAGTGTTTGGTTAGGGACTTGAACAGACTCTAGTTCTTTTACTCCTCCCCAGTACCTAGAAAAGTCCTGGCATTGGGTAATACCTGGTGTATGGTATACAGCCACTCCTGTATCTCTCAATCCTCCTGTTACGGAGAAACAACAGATGTACAAGGAGATCCCCAAGACTCAAACTCCAACCATATCCCACCCATTGGCCTTGGCTTTCCCGCTAAGTTACCTTGGAGCCTGCTTCTTCTTGGGTAGATTCAACCCCCTCCTTGGTCAATACTGTCTCCCTGGGGAGATCTTCCATATGGGGACGGTCTCTGTTCCTGTAGGCACCCTGGTCACCAGCCTAAACCCTTCAGCCATCATACACCATATTGGTGGTATGTTTCCCAGCGGATGGGTTCCTGACAGCCTGAGTGGATTTAATGGTTGGTGCCTACACACTTGATGGTTAGGATTAAGGTAGCCTAGTTTGCATAAGGGGTTTTTAAGCTGATATAATCTAAGAACTGTCATAATTGGGAGTGTTGATGATGGCTAGTTGCACTGTGAACTTTAGGGACTCCAGCCCAATGGTGAAACGGGCTGCCTTATGGGTGACCTCGATTTGTGATTCATCAATGTCAGGACTGCGGGGTCGACCCCACGGCAAAGGTATGCAAAAGAGGCCATGTACCGCTCAACTTGACTACCCTGGCACTTGAAGCCAGATGCGGAAGCCGACTTGAGTTACCAAACAAGGAATAAGATCCGATAGCGAACTCGGCCCAGTGGCAGCGGGATTTAGCCCTTCGCTCATCTGTAGGATCGAGCCGCCCCCGCCCATCCAAGGGAATGATCCGCAGAAACCTTGTTCCTCTTGAGCGATTCACCACAACTATATAGCCCCAACATCCCGATAGAGATAATTATCTAGTTCCTAAACTTCCCCCCTTGTAACCCTGCTAAACCAGCACAGTTATGACACTAGCTGGCCTGAAAAGTATTGTCTAGCTAATGATCAACCTTGTAGTAAGTGAAGGTGTAAGTATGCATGGTCAACTTTTCCAGTGGATAGGTTTGTAGAAAATCAATCGAGTCCTTTTCTCGGCAGGATGCCAGGGAACCGTGGACCATTTGGTTGGGATTTCATAGCACGCTTCAATCAACCCATGGTACCTAGTACGGCTGAGTTAACCTCGTAAGGAGGTGGAATGTTTTTATGGAAAAAGTTTAAAGATCTGGCGGGTGTCTTGAGCTCGTCAAGATCAAACCATGTAAGAGATAAAGTAAGCATCAATAGGATGAGTTTAAGTTTAAACTCAGCTATGTAGGTTACATATCTATTTGATTTTACGCTATGAACCATTTATTTTCTCTATGCTTTAGCGATTTGGATGGGTTTGGCTTGTCCAGATCAAGGCCTTGCTGAGCAAGGAGCGCTCAGTGTCTAGAATCGCTTTGAGTTGATGCAGCAGGTCACTCTCGCCCAGAGAGAGAGTGCCATTCGACAGTCGACTTTGAACTTGGGTCTATAAAGGTTGTCAATTTATCATGGGGTGGTTATTAGAAGGTAGATGTGCATTTACCAGTTTTTGGGTGGTTGAGGTAGATGCAGCAGTAAGGATCCCGGTTAAAGAAGCGTATGCTGCCGCTTCGACTGTGCGGTGTTTTTCAGGGAACGTTTCAGAAGTACCTGACCAGATGGAATACCACAAATCAAGCCAATATTCCTCTGTTTCTTCAGGGAGCGTGGTCACTGTGGGTATTTTGTGCCCTCCTTTCCTGATGGGGTGTTGTATACGTTGCTTTGGCGTGGTTGGGGTGTCGCTGGCATGCTTGGTTGTTTGAAGGTTGTAGCATGGAAGGTGCCATAGCCGCAACAGGTTCATGAGCCTAAAATCAGGCTCCCCATCAGATTGAATTGCCAGATTTCTAAAGACATCAATAAGTTTTTCCTTGGCACAGAACTCTCTTGCACTTTTATTTTGAAAATATCTAAACTAACGTTATGCCGATTAAAGATTAATTGTTGAATAAAACTGTAATCATTAAAACATTTCTCAAAGAGCTACTAAGTTTATATATGAACTCGACGCTGCAAAACTAATTAGCCATCAGCGGATGCAATGCATGCGTTTTTGTAAAGAATCTGAATGGCGGCATGTTTAAAAGAAGCATTGATTTCTTTTGGGTTGGAAATGCAGAGCTACGTACCTCAACAAATCGTTCTGCTGGAGGACCTTCACTATTGGCAGAGGAGAAAGCCTTTCGGCCAGCAAAGCGTCAAGGTTATCGACCGGTGCTTGCTCCATAAGTAAGTACTTCCAGATATGAACATCTATGCAAGCGTAATCGTACGGATTGGTTGGGATGACGAAGCCATACTCGATCATTAAAGCGATATTGTCGTGTGCTCCGTACGTGATGAAAACCTGGAATGAGTTAGTAAATAGGATATGCAGTTGATTTAATCGCTTGACTAGGAATAGTCTTTTTAAAACATCTCTCAGAAGCTTAAAGGTACACTACCTAAAGTAAAAAACCCACTTACCTGTTCACCAGGTTGATATCTTTGGCCAGAGACGAAAGTAAATATCCCAGATTTAGAGTCATAGACGTCAACCACCTAAACTTGTAAGTAAATAAATGTCAAATTCAATGATAAAGTAAGCGAGAAACAATCAGTAGTTTTCCAGAAAAATAGGTTATCGTTCATCCTTCGGGGATTAAAATGGCTAAATTTCAAGCTCTAACTAGGGAGCTGCTAGGGATGAGGCTTGGCTGGTTATTTAATTTGTTTCCCAAATCAATATATGGATAAGCAGATTTCATGATTCCCCAGCTCAGATTAAACTAATCGAATAGGGAACATCAAGCCTTTAAAGGGGCCAATAAAATAACAAGCCATGGCCGAATTAGCATGTGAAAGAAAGGTATGCCAGATTGATTGCCTGCCTTTGTTTGAGGTAAATGATTGAGAAGGTCAAGATACGGGACCAAAGCGATTGGTGCGAGACCAGCAAAGTTTACAGGGGCTTTTGGATCATTTAAGTAGATCGAGCGTGTATTGACTTTTTAGGTTAGCCAAGATCGAAAAACCTCAAACCGACAAGCCACGCCCAAAGGAAGTTCTCGATGGTGACACACAATCCTCCAATGTGAAAGGAGTCGGGGGTGAATTGAGATGGTGGCTTGCAGCCGATCTTCTCAAGAAGCTGAGGATATTTCTGGAAGCTTGAATGATAGTCTCACAGTTAGAATACCTGAACAAACAGCTTAAGCGCTTGGAATTCCCTTTTTATCTTCTCTTGCTGAATTAATACTTTTTCTTATCAAGAAGTTATTCAAGGAACGAAACTTCAACTACCTTTAGCTGGGCTAGTTAACATGCTTATACAATTCGATCTGTTGAGATATAAAAGCTCGAGGGTTGGGAAGGCTTCAGGCAGGGTTGCAATGTACGGGAAGCACCAGCTCTTTTCACTTAGGCTTAGTTGGGTAATGATATACATAGTGAGAAGCAAGTGAGAGGGTAAAGATGGCTTTAAAGCATATGGGATCGCCTCTAAGCTTTGTAAAGTTAACCTCCAATAAGCTGGTTTGGCTGTGGAATAATTGAAGGAAATATTTACTTGTGACGTTTGACAATCACCGGCCAACTGATAAGCAACGATGATGGGATCTTAAGAATATTATCCCCGGGCTAAACTGTAAGTTGCAATTTATTATAAACTACCTTTATTTCCACTACTGCCTTCATTCCTCTTCCGGTTTCTAAAAATCCCCATTTTAATAAACTCGATTCAATCAATGTCTTATTTAAGATTTATCAAACAAAAACGATCACAAACTATATAGTATCCTTGAAGCTCTCAGCAAGCCGGCCGGACTGGATTTGAAATGAAAAAACCCATATACGGCTTGGTCATAGAAAACAGAGTTAGGCATCTTTAGGGACACTTTAATATGAAAATTTGTACCGGAAGCCTAATCGATAGAAATATATTGTACCAGGCTACTCCATGACTAATACAGCAGCGCACGGCTTTTATAAACGATTAACCGCAAAAATGTTATCAGGAAGGTCTGCTGCAGCCCGAAATTATAATATACAGTGAATTAGATTGCAGAGGATAAATGCTTTAACTTGATATTTATTGTTAGATATACGGCTTTGGGGCTTATCTTATAAAGGTACATAAAGAAGGCGATCCAACCTAGTGTCCAAACAGTATAAAAACATACCCCCACTAGACTTTGCAATGAATACTTGAAATATTTAATATCGAACTATTGGGCCTGTTTAAGTAGAGTAAGGGCGCTTAAAACCAAAAGATTAACTCAGACAATACTGAGTGAGATGCTATAAAATTGCCCAGCTTAAACCGCAGCAAGGATAGACTTTGCTATTACTTACCTTCAAATGCTGACCAAGCTAATTTTAGTTCAAGATGGTCAAGTCCATTCTCTTGCAACCAAATTAGAAAGGATCCCCAAGTTTTACTCTGAGAAGCCATAGTTTGATAGACTATCTAACAGGATACAGTTTATGTGATAGCAAGTAGGCAAGCTAGTGATTGGTTTTGACACAAAAATATTGCCAGTAGATTAAAAAAGTAGGGACTTAAGCTTAATTAGGTTTAAGAAACGAAAGTTTCGGTCCCTTAAGTACACCCAGGTTTTAGAAAGCTCGCTTTGCTTAAACCCCAATGTTTCTTCCACAGCTTGCCGGAAAGAGCTCAAATAAAAGGTAAGAAAAGTGGGTTCAGAACAGCTTGGCTTTTAAATCAACTGCTTGAAAATAAAATAAACCCCTTTTCTAAATTCTTGGATTTAGATAGCTTTTAAAACCCTTATGGATCCAATCAGTCAATAAGAAAGATTTAACTTGAGTTTAAAACGACGAAGAAGCTTCCAAACCAGCAGGGCTGTGATTCAAGCGATTTAAATGCATCAGCGGATCATGTGAGAAAATATTTACTGGACTAAAGATGTCCCATACCAGGGCCCATGATTTTGATTGCACCGATTCAAAAAAGAATGTTTATTTAGTATTTAATATCGCAGGCTCTTCTCGTAAAATTGTCAGTGTTGAGAAAGTTGGGCAGGCAGGCTCAAGAGGATTTTTTATCGGCGTAACGTAGCCAGGAAGCCATATCAACGTGCCAGGGTAAACTTTGAGGAAGAAACTGGCAGCCTCGAGAGATGATACATATTTTCAAACCCAACTCGAGAAAATTCGAAAAATCGGAACATGAAAGTTACTCCGGGCGGAAAAACTTTGAGAAGAACCCGGCAGCTTCAAGAAAAAGCTGGGCAACGTTTTAGGCCGAAAAATACGGGTTCGCTTCGAAAGCCGATATCGCAATCTAGCAACAACTTTAACGATACCCCCTTAAAGGGTGGGAATAGCCAACATCGAGGGGAAAGTCCCCAAAGTAAAAAGATAAAGTGTTGAATAATAAACCGTTCTCTCCGCTCAGAAAGTCTTGCTCAACAGAGGAACCGCAGGGAATCAAAAAGTACCCAGAGATCTCGTTTATAACCAATAAAGAACAATAAAATACAGTGACGATCTTTCTTAAACGATACATCAGGTTTCAAAGCTGCGAGGGGTAAGCGAAAAAATTTCTTGATAGAACAAACATTTCTCAGCCAAAACCCAAGATTACAATGGTACGAGACCTATCGTTGATCGATATAAACTCATCCATCGTCAATCCCATTCTGGGCTGTGTTAATTCTGGGTTCAGCCAAATCTTTTTCACCTATCCTCATAGCTTTGTAACGCCCATGTACCAATATCGTAGGAAACACAAGTTGAAATAGCAACCCATGTACCAGAAACCCGCATACCGAGGTACTTTATCATCCATCACGGCGATATCCCAAGTATCTTAACATTAGGAAATTACATGCAACCCCGCAACTTTTGTGTAACCTGCCGCCCAGGATTACTTGTCGTAGTCATACAGAGCAAGAATCCTGACCAGGCCCATGGCCTGGCAGCAATGGGGCGCCCTTCTTACTACTGGATATAAGTTCTAAGCCGGGCTCTACACTTTACCATACAATTTTTACTGTGCGGTGGCAGGATCAACTTTCGCTCTAAACCAATAAGGTTCGATCCAAGGAAAGGGTTGAGAGATGGGGCTACGCTTTGCGGTTAAGTCCAAAGGGACAGGATAAGAAACATCAGCCTTCACCTATAGAGTGGCATCAAGGCTGGCTCAGCTGCCCAGGTTATTTCTACACCGCAGCTGGGGACCCAACCCTGGGTGGTCTTTATAAGAGAGCAGCTTCCACACCCATATCCCCCAATGAGCGGAGTCAAGTGTGACCTGGGCCACAACCCAGTGCTAGCCAGCGGGCAGCTAGTTGGTGAAGATGTAAGAGAGGTGAGCTAAACCAACTAAGCTCAGCTCCCATCCGAGGGAAAGAATTCACCAGGATGCCATCCAATGAACCACTATGATAGCCGCTCAGAGGGGAGTCCATCGTGCATTTATATACTCTTAGAAGTAATATGAAACAAAATAAAGGGAAAATTAAGGAAGAGAATGGTACTTTATTGATATGCATTTAGAGTATTATATAGTATCACGAGAAGCCACATAATGTCCATGTACGTCATGGCAGTCATGAGGTTTGTCCAAGTAGTGTCCTGCTTAGGGCTCAGAAGGGCTGATCCCATATTAGATGGGCCCTTGATAAGAGTGCCACCAACTTAATGATTAGTTGGGGAACCATTTGGGAAATCGCTTTCCTGAGAGAGGGCAATTGAAGATGTTACAACACATGTGTGGCCCCAATGCCTGTGATAGCAAAGAGCTGTGTCAACTTTTTGTGTTGACAGTACATAGGGTACTGTATTGCTGCTTGATAATATGTGGTGTAAAGTACCATATACGTTTTTGAACAGGTGTTTGTTCTTAAGCACTTCCTCTTGGATGTCCATTGGTGTACCAGGCGGGAGCCCCTATTGGAGATTCCCCATGATTAACATGGGCCAATTGGGGTCTCTGTTAGTGCAACATAGGTGTTTACGGTATAGCCTTGATGGGGCATCTGTGGTAAGCATCTCCTTGTCTGGTTTGTATTCAATTATCATTTGATACCTTTGCATGAGGCTCCTCCATCCAGCTTGTTGTTGGGATAGGTGTTGTTGTGCTTTAAACAATCCCAATAACTTATTTTGATTAACCCGTTGAATATCTGTGCACCTTCCAGATAGCAATGTTGCTTCATTAAGCAGTGGATAATGGCTATCAGTTCCTTGTCATGTATTGGGTATCTTTGCTCCTCATCAGACAGTTTTCTTGATTCATATGCTATGTTATGCATGCCGCCATTCACTGTGTTTCAATTTCGCCTTTGATGGGTTATTTTGAAGACAAATCTCTCTCTTTTGCTTTTGCTTTTGCCCTTTGAAATGAGTCTGGCTCTGAATTGGGAAATCCAATTGTTCAGTTTCCTGATTCTGCGCAACTCACTTGCCCCACTCATGCTTGTGGCGAGTGATCCTACCGTCCATGTACTGTTTTTTGGTAAAGCTGCACAGTATATATTCCATTTCACTTCTACCAATAAAATTTAAGTTCTATTCACATTTTTGTCTTTGTGTCTTCACCTACTTTGACGCCTCTCTAGCCATGTCTAGAAGATATTATCCAATCAGGGTCACAAGGCAATCACATGGCCTTCCCTGCCATTCTAACCAAGACTTAGTACAAATCCAATCCTAAGGTTAGGATTCCCCGCTGGGTATCTGTGCCGCGCCTCAGGTCACAACAAAAATGGTGCTCACTACAGGGGCTGTAAGCCCTTTGGTTACCCCCTTCACAACTATGTTTTCAGGTCCTTTGCCTCTGCCTATACAAGAGCCGACTTCACCTGAAATTACCAGTCCTCATATCAAAGAAGACATCACAGACCCACCCATTGTCCCTACTTTGCTGAACCTTGGGAATGGTCCCTGCCTAGTGGCCTACCCTTTGGTTACCCCTGACCTGGAACAAGTCATGGTGGTAACCCTGGGGTTAGCCCGTGATGGGGCCATCCCTTGCCTCCAGCTTCAGTTCAGCTGAGCAGAATACTATGAATTGATTGTAGCTCCACAATTTTCATAGCATCTCCTCTCAGCGGCTGGCTCCACTGAGCACTTATTGTCATCCCTTGTACAACCTGCCTTAGCCCACCATCAAACGGTGTTAGGGCTCCACGTGCAGGAAATTTTGTCCCTACAAGCAGCTGTCACAAACCCCTGGGATCAGTTTGCTGCCGATCAACAATGGATCCACTCCCTGTTTTCCTTGGTGTCAGACAATCAGCGTGACTCTGTCACTTCTCAAACCTGCTTGGTTGATTCCATCAAGTGAATGCGCCAGTCCATCCCTGACTACGTTAGGGAGCGTCTACATGAGTTTCACCAGTTGGAACAGCCCTGGCAAAGCCAAGTAGATTCCACCTTGAACGCCTATCTCATTGATCTCAAACAACTTGTACAGCAGCTTAATGCGTTCAGCGCTTACTTCTTTGAGCAACTGCAACAAGTAGCAGACCTTGCTGCTATAGGCCTTTGTGATCTGGGTAAAGAATTTGAGCAAGAAAGGGGGTCACTGCCGCTGTGATTGCCAAGCTCCAGACTCAAGTGAATGATTATCTATGCCCAAGCCAGATGCTCCGCCCTCTCCCCCATCTGACAATTTGGTGGATAGAGAGCAGAGACTATGAGATGCCATTTGAGAGCTACAAGTGTCTACCTGTAGTCAAGGTCACCCTACTGAAGCGCCTCAGCCTGATCCTCAGGTGCTTGCTCTGATAACCCAAGTTACTGAGCTACAGCAAGAGCTTGCTGCCCTACGCAAAACAGTGGCAATTGCTGCTAGCCCAGTTGGAGTTATCAATGAAGATGGCTGTTGCCCTGGCTTGTCAGGAGCCCCTCAAATTCAATGTGCCAGAGAGTTGATTGCTCTAGCTAACAAGGTGGAACATTTGAAACAAGACCACACCAAACTTGATAGGGACATGCAAAAAATGAGGGAATTGATTGACTCAGCAAATGACAGATTTGACCCCTGCCTCTCAGTGGGGCCTTCCCTTACCTCCCGGCTGGTCAAGTTTTCCTCAGTAGAACAACACAGGGCCAGCGCCTAGATGTTACTGAGCGGCAGATCACCATAACTAATAATACAGGTACCCCCACGTCTGAGACCCTGACTACTCTTGAGGAAAGTGTTTTCCAGCTGTGGGCCAGACAGCCCCCTCCAAATCTGAAGTAGAATTCTCCCCACGAATAAATGTAATCAATAGCAACAATGGTGGCCCAACTCCAGAAGGACATTTCAAGCCTACTTTTAAGTAAGTCTTTGACCCCAAAACCTCGACCATTGCAGCTTTCTTAACTATCTATGAAACTGCCATGAGAAGGGCCTCAGATGAGATGAAGAAGGAACACATTCTAAACTGTCTGCACCTGGCCTGCTAAGAGGTAGTAGTGCCAGAGCTGCCCACCATTGAGACTTGGGAAGATATGAAGCAGCTTCTGATTGAAAAATTTGGTGATGACCTTAGTCTGGAAGTAAAGAAGGATGCCTTCATGCACATTGCTTTCAAACCTAAGAAGACTCTAGCTGAATTCACCGGTAGATTCTACATGGAAGGACAGCAGCCAATAACAAGTAGACAATTGACGGCTCATGAAGCTTACATGGCTTGGGCTCAAACTACCTCAAGGGGAACCAGCTTCTGTGCCTTCACTTCAAAGCCCATAAGGCTATGCTTTCTTCTATGAAGAGCATAAAGACACTGTTGCAGGATATTCACCTTACCCATTCTGGAGCAGTTGTGCAGGAGAATTGTGCCGCCTCTAATTCTGGTTTGTCTTCCTGTGGCCCTTGCATCTTCACAATGAACTCACAAAATCCTCTTAGACGTCAAGGTTGCCACAACTGTGGCCAGATA
Source organism: Entomophthora muscae (assembly GCA_014839935.2). Lineage (NCBI taxonomy): Eukaryota > Fungi > Entomophthoromycota > Entomophthoromycetes > Entomophthorales > Entomophthoraceae > Entomophthora > Entomophthora muscae. The sequence goes on along the minus strand of QTSX02007492.1, from coordinate 7,186 downwards.
GGACCCCATTCTCAAGTCTGAACTAATCCTTGGGTTGAAGGGGCTGATCCCAAAGAACAGGCAGGAAAAGAACAGTCAACCTAGCGTCTCTGCCTCTAGGTTGACAATTCTTCCCTATCTCCTTCAATCCCCCCTCTATTGCTGACTCTGAGCCTGCTGACACTTGGGCTCCTCCCATTCTGCTGCTATTCTACGTCATCTCTGACAACTCTGATATGGATGATTCCAATGTGGAAGATCCCGATGCCTATGGGTATTCAGTTCTTGCCATCTCTGAAACTATTGCAGTCCCTTATAAGTTAAGTTCTGGAAAACTACAACAACTGCTAAGCTGCTACCTGAAGCCAAGGAAGTTGTCTCTTGACCTTACCTCACTCAAGCTAAGAGGTCCCCCATGCTTGTAGAGTCATCCAAGGAAGCTGCCAAGGTTGCTGACACTGTATTCAAGAACAGTTCAGTCTTGCCTCCTCTCCAGACTGTCTATAAGGAGTTTCCAGGTTTGAGATGCATGATCAAAAAATGGGACAAAGAGCTAGCAGAAGCCCAAGACATTCTGGCCGTCCTCCCTCCCTCCTTTTGATTGTACTGCTACTCAGGTGGAAATATCCATCCAAAAAGTGAAGATCAAGGCCGTCTTAGACACGGGATCTCCTGTCAATGTTGTCTCCTCAAAGCTTGTCAAGAAGCTCAAACTTGCCCCCAACCTTAATTACCACCAGTTGTATGGTACAGCTGGGCTATCCATAACTTGCGCTATAGGGGCTTATTCTGCTCTTCTCATGCAGTTTGGCAAGCTACTCTTGGCCGCACCTGCCATTGTCTTGGAGAATGAGAGTTATGACCTTCTAGTTGGTACTCAATTCCTTAGGGAATACAATGGGATCATCAACTTGAAGGATGATTACCTCTCCATCCTAGAGTAAAACGTCCCTCTGATCTTCAAAGAGCCTGTCAAAGTCCCAGGGAAGCGCCTCAAGACGTGTGCCTTAGAGTATCCCACTGGTGTTTCCCCCCCAGAATACTGTACATATTCATCCAACATGAAGTGCCCCCCATGGCTTACCCTGCGTTGGAAGGGATTTCTCTCTTGGCCACTCCCGCTGTAACCATCCCCCCTAGGTCTCAAGCCATCCTAGACTCACAAATATCTTATAAGCTACCTGAGTGTACGTTTCTAGAGTTATACTCTCCTCCCTCTCTAGGACGCAATGAGCCCTACCTATGCCCGGGAATCTTGGATGTCTCTCATAAAGACCCCGTTCAATTGCTGGTTACCAACTTAACCGCTCTCACCATACAAGTGTCTAAGGGGCAGGTTGTTGGATATGGCAAGTTGTTGGGCACTCCTGATTTCCTGTCTCTTCATCCCTTTGGTACGCTTCAAGATTTTAACCTACCAGAGGATGAACCCCATATCCTATCCTTGTTCACTGCGCAAGACTTTTCACAGCTGTGCCTGGTTCAACAGAAAGAGGTGCTAGACTTGCTAGACCAATTTTCTGACATCTTTGCTAAGGACAGTGCCAACAATGGGTTAGCCAAAGGCGTTATCCATCAGATTGACACTGGCAACGCTCCCCCCTTCCGTGCTAAACCATATTGCTGTAGCCACATGGAGGACGCCCAGGTATCTAAAGAGCTCAAAAAACTGTTGGACGCTGGGCTGCTGGCACCTTCCCAAAGTCCTTGGGCATCCCCGCTACTCATCATAAAGAAGAAAGATGGAGGTTATTGTATTGTAATGGACTACCGCCAATTGAACTCCTTGACCAAGAAGGACTTGTACCCCTTGCCGCGTATTGATGATGCTCTTCAACGTCTTGGTGGTTCTAAGTTTTTCTCTGCAATGGATCTGGAATCTAGATACTGGCAAGTTGATCTCTCTCCTGAGGATAGACAAAAAGCCGCGCTCATCACTTATGAAGGACTTTTTGAGCCTACATGCATGCCGCAAGGGCTCTGTAATGCCCCGGCTACTTTCCAACAAGCCATGGACTCCATCCTCCGTGATTTAAAGCTCTTGTGTGTCCTAGTGTACTTAGACAATATAACTGTCTTCAGTGCTACCTTTACAGATCACCTGGCTCACCTTAAGGAAGTGTTCATAAAGATTTGAGAGGTTGTCCTTAAGTTTAAACCATCTAAGTGTGCTTTCTTCAAGGAACACCTTGAATTCTTGGGCCATGAGGTAACCCAGACCGGGATTTGCCCAATGACCAAGAAAGTTGAGGCCATTGACAAAATGCTTCTGCCCACCAATCTGCAAGAGGTTCAAGTCTTTCTGGATATGATGAGATACTATAGACAGTACATCCCTGACTTTGCTGACACTAGTGAGCCTTTGGTTCAACTGTTATGTAACCTCCCTTTTGAATGGACTGCTAGCCAGCAACAAGCCTTTGAGACCCTCAAGCAAAAACTCAAAGAGGCTCTCATCCTAGTATATCCTGACTACAATAAGGAATTCATCCTATATACTGATGCTACTGACCTGGCTATTGGGGCCATCTTCACTCAACTAGATGATTATAGTGTAGATCACCCTGTAGCCTATACCTCCTGTGTCCTCAACAAGCATGAAAAGAATTACAGTGTTGCAGAGAAAGAATGTCTCACTGTGTTGCATGCCGTCAAGCAGTTCCGCCATTATGTATACAGCACCCGTTTCACAGTGGTCACCAACCATGCCTTGCTTAAGTGGTTATAATAGCTTAAGGAACCAGATGGACAACTAGCTAGATGTGCTCTCCGCCTGCAAGGCTACAACTTTAATGTACTACATTGCCCCAGAATTCAACATCAAAATGATGATGGATTTTCCAGAATGCTCATCCTTGCGCTACACCCTGCTGAGGCTGATCAACTATACAAACTAATTGGGTATCCTTCCTCCTGGGAGAACAAGACAGAAAAAATTGTAGTGTCCTATCAAAGCTATCTTAAGATACACTCATTTGTGACAACCAGCTTTTCAAGAAAGTACAAGACTGCTACCTACCTTATGTACAGCCTAGTCTTTGCCTTTTGTTGGTGCTTCAAGCTCACAAGAAGAAGGGACATGGAGGCATTGTCAAGACTCATGACTGGCTACAGAAAAACCATTTCTGAGAGAACCTTTGCCTGTTGATTCCAGATTTCATTTCTAGTTGCCATGATTGCCAGCTTTGGCAATCACGTGCTGCCTCATACAAGTTCAAGCTAGTCCCCCCTCAACGCGCCTTTCATACTTTCAGTATTGATGCTGTAGGTCCTCTCCCCTGCTCCCGCTCTGGTTGTCACTTTATCCTAATTGTTGTTAATCACTTCAGCAAGTGGGTAGAAGCTCGCCCTACTAAGGACATCACTGCTAAGACAACTACTGCCTTCCTGTTGCAAGTTTTTTCTACAGCCATGGCTGCCCTCAAGTGTTGCTATCTGACAATGGGACTAATTTTAACGCCAAGTTGGTAACCTCTGTTTTTTAAGCCTTGGGGTCTCACCAATCTTTCTCTGCCCCCTATAATCCTTCTACTAATGGGACGGTTGAGCATGAAAATTCAACTCTGGTTTCTATCATAAGGAAACTCACTTATTCTGACACTGCAAACTGGGATCTATACTTACCCGCTGCTCTCTTTTCTTACCCCTTAGCAAACATTGTGTCACTGGATATTCCCCCTTTGCTATGCTGTATGAGCGTGAGGCCACCACTCTGTTGCTCCTGGGAGCTCCCCTCCTATCCTCTGATAAGGCTGTGAACCCATATGACCATATCAAAGATCTAGTCAACCACATCATTGATATACAGGCCATTGCTTATACCTCCGCATATAAGACTAAGATGCTTGAGCTCTCTCCTGATAATGCTGGACGCTCCCCCTGCCTGAGTTTGATGTTAGTGATCATGTACTTTAATATCAGCATAGAGTAGGAGGACGCACTCACAAGTTAGATACATTGTGGGTTGGACCTCTGGAAGTGACATTCAAGCGAGGATCAGAGTACACTGTGAAACTCCTCTCTAGTGGTCAACTGTTTTCCTGCGTGCATACCAAGCTCCTCTGCAAGTACCACCACCCAAGGCCAATCTAGAGGGAGAAATGTTGTGAATGCTACCATTCACTGTGTTTTGATTTTGCCTTTGATGGGTTATTTCAAGGATAAATATATCTCTTTTGCTTTTGCCCTTTGAAATGAGTCTGGCTTCAAATTGGGAAATTCAATTGTTCAGTTTCCTGATTCTGCGCAATTCACTTGCCCCACTCATGCTTGTAGTGAGTGATCCTACCGTCCATGTACTGTTTTGTGGTAAAGATGCACAGTATATTTCATTTCACTTCTACCAATAAAATTTAAGTTATATTCACATTTTTGTCTTTGTGTCTTCACCTACTTTGACGCCTATCTAGCCACGTCTAGCAGATATTATCCAATCAGGGCCACAAGGTAATCACATGGCCTTCCCTGCCATTCTAACCAAGACTTAGTACAAATCAAATCCTAAGGTTAGGATTCCCCATTGTGTATCTGTGCCGCAACTCAGGTCACAACATGCTATAGAGAGGAAGTCCTTTTCTGCAGTCTGGATACAGAGTACACCTCCAATTGCATAGTCAGAAGCATCAGCTTCCAGTTTGTATACTCCTTTGAAGTTGGGATATTGTAGGATAGGGGCAGCAACCATATATTCTTTGAGTTGTCAAAAATGTTTGTCTCTTGGTGGCGTCCATACAAACTTGGCTGTTTTGCCTGTAATTGCAGGTTATGGGGCAGTCAAGGCACCCCAGTAAGGGATAAATCTCCTAACATAGGCTACCATGCCTAGGAAAGTACAAAGCTCAGTCTTATTCTGCAGCGCTGGAATGTTGGTTATGACTTGTATCTTTTCTGGGTCTGGTTTCAGCCTGTCCTTGCTGATAAAGTGTCCTAAAAATGGGAGTTTGTTTGAGAAGAATTCACATTTGGAAGGCTTGGCTACTAGTTGTTTGTATTTGAGAGTGCTGAGTACCATGTAAACAGCTTTTCAAGGTTGTTCTTTGTTGGGGCTACAGATGATTATATCATCTAGGTAGACAATGGCTCTTTTTCCAATGCGCCTTAAATAAATTGTTCATGAAGGTCAGAAAGGTACTGGGAGCATTTGCCCTTCCAAAGTTAAGGACTACACATTTGAATGAGCCATGTTTGGTTCTAAATGTTATATTTGGGATGTCTTTAGGATTGTCATGGATTTGATGGTATCCCTCTGCTAAGATGATTTTTGTAAAGAACTATGATTCTCATAGAGTTTCAAAGAGATTTTCAATCAGGGGCAGAGGATACCTGTTCTTAACTGTGACCTTGTTGTGAGCTCTTAATCCGTGACAAGGTGTAATACCCCATCTCTCTTTGCTACAAAGAAGACTGCTGCACCAAAAGGGGACTTAGATGGGCAAATGAGTTTTTTCTAAGGCTTTGTACAGATAGGCTTTTAGTGTATTGTCTTCTCGTGGTGTTAAGCAATAGATGGGGCATGCTTTTGGTAAACTTCCCTTAAGGTCAATTTTTTGTTGAATACCTCTGTCAGGTGATAAGCCTGGCAGTTTCTTCTGGAATACAAAAGGAAACTCAGGAAAAGTTGCTGACATATTGGGCCCTGTTCAAGTGAGACTTCAATATTTTTAAAATGGATGATATTGTATGTGCAGGTATTCCAGTCAATTTTACTGGCATCCATTTCTTCTTCTGTTTTGGTAATATTTATGAATATATGATATCTCATGAGAGTGTCAAAGTAAGTTAGGTACACATGGTGGTGTAATTCTCCTTCTTATATGATGAGGGTAGCGCTGTCCAAGTCAATGTGAGGATTTTTATTTCTCATCTAATCTAAGCCAAGTAATATGTTGTATTTAGGTATTGGAATGATGGGGCCACCAAGAGTAGTTTATACATCCCTTATTTTTGCCCAGAAAGGTTTTGCCTCCTTAGTGAATGGAGTGCTTCTGTTGTCTGCCATGATAACTCTCTTGAAGTTGCTCTTAGTTGTAGGTAGTTTCATGAGGTTGGAAAATTTCTTGTCAACAAGGGATTGATCCACTCCAGTGTCAAATAGTGCTGTGCCCTGATATATGCAAAAACAGAAAAGATAAGTGAGGAGTTTATTTTCAGTTTGGGCAGTAAACAGTATGGGATTTATGGAGGGTGCTTGGATCATGGTACTTGAGTCCATGTCATAGCCCCTGTACAAGTCTTGCAAAGTGGGGGAGGAAGGCTTGCCTAAGCACTCCCCTGAGCTTTTCCCTCCTTGGTGGTGTTATCAGTACTCATTTATTTAATTGAGTAGCTCAATTTCTGCCTTGAGGATGAGGGTTATTATCTTGGTTGGCTTGCTTACTGAGACAAGTATTTTTCTTTTCTTAGGAACTCTCTTTCTGTTTGTGGGTTGCATGCAGATTGTCATATTTATGAGCAGCTTTTTTCCCTTCCAATAATATGTCTTGGAGGTTCTTACAATGACTCATATCAACCTGACATCTGATGTGTGTGGGGAGACCATTGTAGGAGGCCAGTTGCAGTCCAGCCTCATCAAAATTGATGGTGTTGGAAGCTTGATCATAGATATCTTCATGTGCTGCAATGTACTCTTCAATGGCCCCCTTCATTTTAAATGTTCTGAGTTCTGTCATGATCACAACATCAGAGTCCTTTTTAAAAAATTTACTTAAAAGGGGCGCTTTTGAACATGTCCCTGTCTTCATTGTGACCAGGGTGTTGCTTGAACTATTCACTCAAAAAGAAGGAGGCAGCCTGTGTAACTTGTAAAGCAATTTAACTTGACCAGAGTCTTTGGGGATAGCCCACTTGTGTGAACTAATTTTGTGTGCTTTGAATTCAGAGGTTGGAGTTTTCACAGTGTAGTCCTGAGAACTTTCTAATTTCTGTTGAGCATAGATGCTTAAATGCAATGTTGGATATTTCAGGCATGTCTTGGATTGGAGGTGGGTTTAGGACTCCTTGTGTGTTGAGGAAGTTGTATTGTTTGGTTGGTACAGGGATATTGTTGAAGGCAGTGAATCCCATGGAGACGTCCTGACCTTCTTTGTATCTTCTCCAGTTGATGGGGAGTTCTATCTGCTGGTTTGTTTTATTTGGAGGAATTTTTACTTTAATTTGCATAGGTGTAGATAAACTACTTGTGCTATCACTGTTGATTATATAATTCTTG
>QTSX02007491.1:0-33177 GCA_014839935.2 Entomophthora muscae | reverse complement strand
TTGATAACAAAGCTGGGTGTTGCAGATTGAATGGATTAGACATTAAGTTGTCTATCTAGGAATTGAGTGACAGAACGGTCGCGCAATTGCGCTATTGCATCCTGATTTTACTAGGGATAAAGACGTTTAAAACGCCTCTAAAACAGGTGTTCAATTTGCCTTTTGAATGCGCACAAGGCACAGGCTTTACTTCCACAATTATAAATAGAACAATGAAGTTATTTATATCTACCTCCTTAAGAAAAGCCGCGTGGAAGCAGTTGTTCTCTTGCAGCGGACTTTTAGCTGTGCCAATCCACTCTCCTTCATTAGGGAAGTCCTTCTGTCTGTGCCTTCCTGCCCCTGGTGGTAATTCCCCCGCCTCACACTATATAAGTGTGATACTATCTAAATAAACACCAGTTTTGTCTCATTATCTTCTTATATTCTTCTGTCCTTACCCAGGCTGTCACTATACCACAACAGGTATAGTATTAAGATAAAAAAGTAGTAGACTAACTATCTGTAGAAATCAGCACCCAGGTTGCATATTTTACAACACTGGGGTTATTCCCTGTGATTAATGTACTGAAGTAGAATTGAAATCCTGATCCCAACTGAGGTAGGAATAGAGCGGGTTACTTTACCTGGAAAGGAGGGAAAACATCTTTCTATGGCTTATGGGTAGATTTAAGGTGGTCTTACTGCTACTTTGAAAGTATGAATGGTCTGAAACCATTGTTATAATGGCTGTCCAGGGATACAGCTGCAAAATTTGGTTATTTGGAGGTACCTGGCAAGCAAAGTTGGCTGATCTGCCCATGAAAGCTCAAGCTGACCACTTGAGTGGGTAAAATCAGTAGCAGGGGATTAGAAATAACTGCTTCTGATGAACTAGGTAGAGGTCACTGATGGGGATCAGGTCTAGGTGAAATCTACTGATGGTGACCTAGCACTCAAATTATAGATGAAATTCACTGATGGAGACTTAAAAACATAGCCTGGGTGAAGGTCACTGATGGGGGCCCAAGGATACACTTAATAGCTATGCTAGGTGCTAGGCTGTTAGTATAAGCTTGGATGGTTCAGGTAAATGGTTTGAAATTCTCCAAAGCAAGTTGCTAGAGAAGAGAGAAGCCAGAACAGGTTGAGGAAACTTTGACACAGGTGGCTCAAAATTTCTCCAAAGTGGGTTGTTTGAGAAGAAAGAAGCAGAGCAGGGTGGGAAATGTTGAATGAAGTCACAGCAGCATTTCTCCAAGGACAAGTTGCTGAAGGGGAAGAAGGCCAAGCAGTTTGGGGAAGAATTTTTATTTGGTTTCTTAGCAGAGTCAAAATTAAAGGGAGAGCATCGGAGAAAGTGTGGGCAAAAATATACTAGTTATTTCTTATGAAAAACAGTCAATGTTGAAGGCAGCAAAGTGTTGAGGAAAGCATCTAAATTGTTTGGGGTGCAGGGAAAAAATTGTCAAGGTTTTTCATAGCAAAACAGTTTTTCTATTTGGGTTTTGGCAAAAATGTGAAGCAAAGGAAATCACTTCAGTTGTTTGAAGATGAAGAACATTGATGGGATTGATTGAGTTTGGAGCTTATTTTACTGATAAATTTTCATTGATAGAGCAACCTAAATCTTAAAAAGTTTACTCAGAAAAAGAAGGATAATGCAATGGGATTGGTTACAGTAAGTTTGTAAACTTATTTTATTATATGAAAGTGAGTGCACAATTAGTTTAGGCTTTTGAAAGAACTAGCCTAAATGGAAGGATACCAAGTGTTGATGGGAGCACTGTTTGACGCAGGTGAAGGGGCCGCCAGGCCAGAGGGTAGAGCCCACCTGTCATGGACTGGGTTGCTCCCAGGGGAACCTTTAGTCAAGGGGAAGGGTTGAGCCTGAAAGGCCCATTAGATGGCAGGGGCCATCTACATCACATAATTGGCAGCTGTGGCACAAGGACGCCACACTCCCATGTAGGAAATCACTTGCTCAGTGAGCCCCAGCATGATCAGGTAGGCAAACCCAAGCTTGCTGTAATTGTATGATGATGCGGGAGGAACAAGAAGTTCTCCTGTGGCAGCGCTCATGGTCTGGTTTGGCTGGGCAAGTTGGTGGAGCAGTGTAAAGACCCAGCAATTGGGGGGCATTTTAGCTAATTAGGGTACCAAGTTAGCCACTTGAAACCTGGTAAGCGCGGTCACAATGAGATAGACTGTCATCATCCATCAAAAGACCTTTGTGTGTACGTTATAGTGTCTAAAATTACTGGCAAAATACATGAGTAAGTAGTATACACAGGTGTATATAGCTACAGACTGAGTGGAGTGAGGAAAAACCAGCGTGGGCCAGGAGTGCTGATCAGAGGAGTTGAGCTGCGCCGGCTCCTTATAAAAGTACTTGCCAGTTGGGTCATTAAATGGCCCATGTAGTTGATAGTGTTAGTGGCCCCCAATCCCAAGGCAGGCTGTAAGGACAGCTGAGAAGATAAGGTGGTTCATCTTCTAGTCCTGGGAAAGGGCAGACAAAGCTTAGTATCTTTAACTTTATGAAGTGTAAAAGTCTTGGTTGATTTATGTGATAACAATTGAGGGGTAATTTGCTCAATGATAGCACAAACTATTATCAAGTGATTGAGCTTTATTATATACTATCATCCTTGGTGGGGCATGAATAGTGAAAAACATTGAACAGGGAACCCCAAACACTTGGTGCTGTTTGGAATTTCCTTTTGGGAGTGGGATTGGAGGGGTTTTGCAAGCAATGAATTGTTAATCTCTGACTTGCATTTGTTGGGTGCTTCTTCAGGCACTTTCATGCACCCAAATTCTACTTCTGCAATTACTGCATTGGTTGATTTGCAGGGCAGCCTGTCAGCCCAATCCAAATTTGGTAGATTCCAAATTTGGGCAGCACTTCCCCTAAATTTGGGGTTGGGGAAATTGCCTTTTTTGGCTTCCTGATTTGGTAGTTTCCCCATCCAGTGGGGGTGGACAGTCCCACTGTTTGGGGAGCGCTGCCTCCCGTTGGCTGGCTGGCAGGCGGGGGCTGGCAGCAGGTGTGCACAAGCAAGCCACCAGGCTGGGCGTGCGGTCTGCAGATGGCTGGCAGCCGGCCGCGCGGCCTGCAGCCAGGCAAGTGCCTAAAGCAAAAGTGTGGAGATCAAAATCTCCAAATCAATGGATTTTTTGTTCTCTGCACTTTTTTCAATAAAATATTTTCCCAAAAATTTTAATATTTTTCTTAAATTTGACTTTTTTAAAATGTTTTTACTAGTAGCTAAAATTGAAAAACCAAGTTCAAAGTGCCCAAATTCATGCAGTTTAAAACACATCTTAAATAAATTTGGATTTTAAAATATAATTTATTTACCCCTTTGAATAGAGGGGACAAAATCAAAAGTGCAAAAATTGAAGTGCAAAAAAATGTTCAATTTAATATTTGATACATCAAAATTAAAAAAAATTCTATATGTAAAAAAAGAAATCAAGAGCTAAAAAAAGCTTTTTTTAACTTTAGGCAAGTTTTTTAATTTGTTTTGTTCAAATCTCAATATAAAATACTATTATAAGCTCTTTTTTAAAAAATAAAAATTTGTCTCATAAAAATTTATTTAAAAATTTACATATAGTTTCTTAATGGGTGCAGAAATCAAAAAGTAGTCAAATTGAAATCCAAAAAGGTACCAAAAAACTAGGACCACTTAATTTTAAATTTTTACAAAACATTAATATTTTATTCATTATGTTTTATTAAGTTCCTCAAATCAAAAGTGAGGAAATCAAAAATTGACTTTTTAGATTTAGTCACACTTTTTATAAGCTTATAAAATTTTAAATAATTAATAAAAACTTTTAATATTTCTCATGTAGATTCTTTAAGACCTGATATTTAAATATATAAAAAAGAGATGAAGTTTTTTGGTAGGTTTTTATTTTATTGCAATATTAATAAATTGGTGTGTTTTGGAGGCAATTTCAAAAAATATTAAATTAATATAATGTTGTACTATGTTTCCCTGTGTTATTTCAGGGGACAAAATTGAAGTACCTAAATCAAAGTGCACAAAACAAAGTGCAGAAATTGAAGTTCCTAAATCAAAGTGCAATAAGCTCTTGGTTTTTTGAAGGTTTCTCTTTTGAATTTTCTCCTTTCCCACCTCTCCTTTTACCCCTCTCCTTTCCACCTCTCATTCCTCCTCAAAATTATTTTTAAGTTTTGTTGGCCCCTTGGCTGCACCGGGGGCCAAAATTTTTCTGTGTTGTCAAGAAGGTGGATTATATAAAATCTGATACCAAGTAGAAAAAACTTTCTTTTTTTCTTCTCTTCTTCTTTTCTTATCCTCAATTATCTTCTTATCTTCTCCTTTCTTACCCTCAATTACCTTCTACTATCCTCTTTCCATTCTAACCCTCAATTATCTTCTACTTTCCTCTTTCCATTCTTATCCTTGATTATCTTCTATTATTATCTCTCCATTATTATCCTCAATTATTTTCTACTATATCTTTCTATTCTTACCCTTTATTATCTTCTATTATCCTCTCTCCATTATTACCCTCAATTATCTTCTACTATATCTTTTACTATATGTATTAGAGTAAAATAAGATGTATAAAATTTTTCTTTTTGATATACAACTTTGAAAAATCTATATAATTTTTAGTTGAAGTACAGTGTTTTTAACATAAAAATATTCAAGTCTTTCTTTTATGATATGTAAGTGGCAGATTCTTGATATCTTTGAATATTGTGACTTATAAATAAGATATAAGACTATATCTTTTATTAAGTATAAGATTGTATAGTATAGCTTTAATAATAAAGTAATGTAATTTATATTATTTTAATTATATACTTCTATAATATTTTATCATTGAAATAAGATCATAATAAACCAAAATACCTAAAATCATATGCTTGTATCTTGCAGGAAAAATCCTTTATTTTGCTTATACTGAAGTATTATTATAGCTTTACATAAGCTCAAAATAAAATAAACCTTTTTTGTTAAAACTGTATTTTATAAAGCATTTTTTGTGTAGTTTTATATTTTATATTCAATTGAATATAATTACATATAAATTCTAGTCTAATTTTGCTTCTGAAACTAAAATAAACTTTCTTTTAAAAACAGCTACTTTAAGAATTTTTTATTATCTAGTATATTTATTTTTTATTGCAGAAATGGATTTCTTGGGGTCTCTTTATTCTAGAAAAGACTTTAAAATATATAGCTTTGTATTATAAACTGTATTTTATTCTGATTCAAATTTAACCTCTGGAAAATCAATTTTTGCACTTTGATCTTTGATATTTTCAATCTTTACACCCTACATAGTGTTTCAATTTTTGCACTTTTTGGGTGTCCCATTTTTTATTTTTGCACTTTTGACTTTAGGAACTTTGACCTAAGGAACTTGCCCCCGCAGATGGCGTATAAAATCTGAATTTTAAAGAATTTGAATTTTTAAATTCTTTTTTACAACCTTTTGTTTTGCAGCATTTCCCCAATCAGGGGGAACTGCTGCCATTTTTTGTCTTGACCTGTAGGAACCATTGTGACCAAAATGTTGTCTTGTAAAAGTTTGTTGTCAGGAATATTCCTGACAAGCAGAGGGGCACCAGGGAAGGAGAGGTGTGGTGCAGGAGCAGGGATTATTTCTTGGTCCAGCACTCTAGGAGATGAGGTGAAGGCCGGTGTTGGTTGATTGGAGGCAGCAAGAAGTAGCTCTGTTTCCCAGCGCTGGTGTTGAGTTAGAGGTACTCTCTGTTTGAAAGCACCAGCAGTATAAAATTTGTTATTATGTAATAGACCCCTGCAAAGTACAAATGCTCATTGTGCATTAATCAACAAAAGTTTATTAACCAAAGATGTCAACAAGGGAAGGGTTGTCAGTGTTCCCAGCTATATCCTACTGGGAAACTGCAATTGTACTTACTAGCAACTCCTTATTGGCTGTTGATGAGTTATTCTTGAGTTGGGTTCCATAGGAGGCTCCTGATTTGTCAGTTAAGTGGATCCTTTCACTATTTTTGCCCTAGGGGAGCTGGCAGGAGAATTTTAGGTCATTTGGCAACCCAAGTCCCAATTCCTTGGTTTCAGAGGATGTGGGCCAATTAAAATTCTTTTTGCTTGGAGTTGGAGAGATTTTCAATTGCCCCCAGGTTTGGCCTTTACCAGGGTTTAATTCCCCACTTGGCATTAAATTTTACTTTTGGTCAATCAGTGTGTTTGACAATGCAATTGTTTGGTTGTGCAATTGCTCAATTGCAGGCATTAAACCTATGCAACATAGGGTTTTGTCTGGCCCATTCTGGGCCCTGACACCATCATAGAATGTGAACCAACTTGATAACATAGGATATGGATTGGCCAAGCAAGGACCAAAGGGCCAGAGTTAGGCACCATGGAGTCCACCAAACCTGTAAGAGTAATATAGAATATTCTAAACAGTTGGGTAGAGGTGGCAACACTGGTGGCAACAGTTTATTGCAGGCAGTTGGGCCAGGGGTGTCATAAATATTCCTGACACTAGCCAAATTTTTACTATTATTCCAATTTGGTACAAGAAAGAAATTGTGGACTCAAATAATCCTTGATATAACCGGGATTTTCCACCCCTGAAACAGGAAAATAATTTTATCAAGGTCTAAACAGAACTTGGCTTGGGCTGAAATAATTTATAATCTTGAAAGACACCTTCTGCAGTTGTGCAGGCGCCTGCCACACCTGCCAGCCCCTCTCTCCAGCTACCCAGGGAGCTGCGGGGCAGCCCGCTGCTGGCCTTCCACCTGATTGCTTGCCCCCCAGGGTCCAGCCTGCCATCAGCCAGTCACCTGAGTCCCAGGCTCTACTCTCCTCCAGCCAATCAGATTCTACTGAGTGGGGTAGCAAATCAAATAAGTCTCTTTGTGAAACCCCCCAAATTCCTGAAGGGCCATACAATACTGAACAACCTGCATCTAATTCCAAACACTTGAATAGCAATCATGGCCCCAACCAATGAGGATCTGGTGCCCATACTATGTGGTTGGGGCCAGAACCTTGCCATCTAAGCTAAAAATAGACCAGGAAGAGGCCATGAACCCTTTACCCCTCATGCTCAAGGTCAAGTCAGAATCAATTGGTCCCAGCTAAGAATTTGCAATCCAGCCACTGATAATAGATGAACAAAGGTTTAGCCTTATTCTAATTGCCCAATTTCAGCCCTCACCAACCAGACTCTGGGGTTCACCCATTCACTGTTTTCATTCCCACTTGTAAAACTTTGCGCAGTGAGAGGTACTATAGATAAAATATCCCTTCTCAGCAATGGTTTGTGCTATCATTGAGAGAAATACCCCTCAATAATTATCTTTTAATCCCTACTCTAAAACCAACCACTAGACTAGTTTAATCCCACCCTCAATCCCCAATCCAGTGAAGATAAACCACCTCATCTTCACAGCTGTGATCACAGCTTGCCTAGAGATTGGAGAGTACCAGCCTGGTCCTGCAACTTTTGGGTCTTCACCAGAAGGTCTAGGCCAAACCTACTATAAAGAACAAGGTCATCTTAACTCCTCCTACACTGTTCCATGGCCTCCCCTGGTGTTGCCTCACTCCACCCTGTCTGTTGCAATGTACACTTCAACTTACTACCTCTTGACTTACTTTGCCGGCAGCTTTGGCTGATACAACACCCATGTCAATGTGATGCAATGGATGATGACTATTTACCCCATTGTTACAGCCCTGACAGGATTTCAACTTGCAACCTCCTGCTGTACCTGATGCAGGTAGTACTCACTACTCTTGGGTATTACAGGGGTCAGAGGAGGGGTCATTGGTACAAGATAGGCCTAGAGATAACTGTGTTTATCACATATTAATCTAGGCTTCACTGTCTACTACTTCTATTTGCAGTTAAATGTTTCTGAGGTTCTGGTTCTTGCCAAGTGGTCAACAATAAGTATATTTTTTAACTTAAACTCAGAGTAGGCAGGGTTTGGGGGGGGTACTTGGTGAAATTTACAGGCCCAAAGGGGGGTCCAACTAGACAGAATAACACAGGTGAGGGGCTGCAGGTTTGTCTGCAGGATTAGTGGGGGCCTTTAAGCTTGCTGGACTAGAGTGAAAGTGGTAGATCACTAGAACTGGATAATTTAGAATTTTCTTGAGCTAAATATTCATTAAGCTTTATTATCATAATGACAATACCACCATTCTCAGCATAGTTGGGTTTTTATACCATTTGCTTTTGCCTCTTCAAAATTTGCAGGATTCAGGTCCATAGCATTCTTCCATTTGGAAATGAGCATTTCAAAGGGGTTGCAAGGGAAGCTAATCTTGGGTTTGATGGCATTGGTGAACAGAATTAATGAAGCTCTATTTCACTGCTCCTATTCTCAACATCATGAGACTTGGCTAAATTTATTGCAGTTTGGATGTTGGGGGCTGATGTAGATTGACGCTTATTGCATGATTTATTTTCAGGTTTTGCCTTAACCTCCTTTATGCAGGCAGCTGCTTCTGCGTAGGTCTGGGACTTAGTGACACACTCTTGATAGTAATCTATTCTCTAATCAGGAAACCTCCTTGACTTGGCAGGCATACTATTGGATAGTCTTTGGATTTGAGCCCAAAAAACGTGGGTCAGGCTCTTGATTCTCTGGGATGGGAGGCCATATTTCCTGGGCCCAGGGTTCAATTCTTGCTTTTGGCTTCTGTTTATTGTCAGAAGAAAAATTTCATTCATGACATCATCCCCTTCCTTTGCAGATTCCCTTTCTTTGGTAGCCTTCTTTTTGAGGTACTGTTTTTTTGGCTGTTTGAGCATTGGGTAAGTTGCATAGGAGTTCTCATCTGCTTTCTTTTGGTGGGTATCCTACCCACTTGATGTAGTTCTGGGGAATCTTGTAGTGTATGTGGTACCCATGAATGTATTCCACCTCATATTCATTGGAATATCCTGCTTGGATGGGAGGGTGGTTGGTCTTGAGCTTTTGGTGGTGGAGGGAATTTCCTTCCTTATTGAACTTTAGTTCACAGTGAAAGACGTTGGGGATATTCCATGTGGGGATAGTTTCAGCTTAAAATCTATCTCATCTTTTAGCTTGGTGATCTTGTATGACTCACCTCTTCTATGGAACAGCTTACTGCAGGGAACATGTAAGGTTATGTCAGAAATTGTGCCATTAATGCTATTTCAACATGGCCTTCAAATAATGATATGTGCAAAGATTTGGTCAGTTTTGCTTTTGATTTTGGATATTCCTCACCTTCTATAAATGAGTCAACATCAATGTCCACCCATTCTTGATTGCTATACCAGCCCTTGACTTATCCTGGTATGATGTCAAACCAATGTAACCCCCTCTGCCACTCTGTCTACCTAATGAGTGATCATCAACCCTTGTCTACTAATTAAGTAGAATCATTTCTCCTAATAAAGACAAGTTTATCCACATTTGTGTTGGCTTTAATATTCTTCAAGCCTTTTCCTTTCCTTTTTGCCAAAAGGAATTCCTCATCTCTTATTCCAGTAAATTAAGGTATGTGCCCTTAATTTTTCCCTGAAGGCCAACCCAAAGCTAGCTTTGAGCCTCAAATATTTTGTTATAAAGATTTCCTGCTGTGTCCTCCTGGATGTTGTCCCCAGGAGCCAAACATGACAAAGTGTTGCTCACTACAGGGGCTGCAAGCCCCTCAGTTACTCTGTTCCCCTGTGCTTTCTCTGGTCCTTCCCCTTTTGTCTCTGAAGTACCCAAACAACCCAAAGTTTCTAGTCTTCCGCTTGAAGAAGATATCACTGATTCCTCCTTTCCAATGGTAATGATGCTATCTCCTGGGCCTGTGTGGGCCCCCTTACAGATTTTTATCTCAATTATAAACAATCTTGCAACCCTGCACCTCCCTCCTTCATACAGGCACTGTGGCAATGCATACCATTCCTGGCCTCTGACCTGGCTATGCCTCCAAAGATCTGTACTCCTTACTGCTGGACTTAGGTCTCTCCCCTGATCTAATGAAGTCCATGGAAACTATTGGTGTGCTGGTCAACCAATTTATCCAGCCCACCTTGGTTCATCATCAGTTGGCGTTAAGCTCTCAGAACCAACTCCTGACTGCTTTGGCTACTTCTGTCTCTAATAACCATGCACAAAACATGCCCTATCAGGAGTGGACTCATAGCCTTTTTGCTTGTATTTCTGATGACCAGTGCAACTTGCTGGCCTCCCAGAAGTACTTGACCTCCTCACTGAATTCCCTTTGTTCCTTGCTCCCTGGATACATCAAGGATTGACTATGTAAATTGGATGAGCATCAAGCAACATGGCATTGGCAAATTGAGGCCTCTCTGCTAAAGCATTGCCAGGACTTTGAGACTCTGGTTAGCAAACTTAACCAATTTCAAGAACATATTAACTCTCAGCTCAAATTGGTTGGAACTCATATTGATACTTGGGGCTGCCATCTGTAGCATTAATATGGTCTGGATAAGGCTGCACTAGGCAACACTCTGTATCAAGTACAAAATTATGTGGATGATAGAGTAGCATCCATTGAGGTGACACCTCCCAATCCTCCTGTTGAGGTCCCATCTGACTTTGAAGCCAAGGTATGGGAAGCCATAGCCAAGCTCAAGGCCACTACTTGACGCCAAGCCTCTGTTCCAAAATCTCCACCAGTAGAATCTATGCCTGACCCTTGCATTGCCTCACTGACAGACCAAGTAGCTACTTTGTGAGGTGAGATCAAGTGTTTGAGACAACACCTTTCTGACCCTGATTATTTGTCCTCTGACTCTGATGAAAAAGGAGAGGCAGAGGTCACTGATACCCCTGCCCAAACTGACCACAAGTGTTGCCCTGGCTTGGAAGATCAACCCATTGCCAACTGTGCCCTTTCATTGGATCATTTAACAGCAGTGATAAATGACATTGCAGATAGGCAGGATGCTCTGGAATGTGAGGTGCAGAACCTCACCTGCTTAACGGGAAAAAATGAATGAGCAAGTTACCCCTCTGGCAGCCCAGGCTACCTCCTTAGCCACGTGTCAATGGGATTTCAGGCACATTGACAGTACAACAGATAAAGATTGATGAATTTGGAGCTGCTGCCACTACTTCTAGGAATATCAGTGGACAAAACAGCTCTACGCTAGACACCTTGGAAGAGAGTCTTCAACTTCTCTGGGCTAGAAAACCAGTTGCATAATCTGAGTTTGAGGGCAACCCCCACATTAATGTTCTCAATCCAGGTGACAACAGCCAATCCACCTCATTGTCCATTGACCCTAACTATAAGCCTTCATTCAAATAAATAATTGGCCCTAAAACCTCTACCATTGCTGCCTTTCTGACAATCTACAAATCTACAGTGTGTAGGGCTACTGTGGAGTCCCTGTCCACCAGTTCCCAAAGTGTGTCCTGGATTGTAGCCAGGGTCCAGCTGGAAGGGGTTGTCATTCTCTAGTAAGAGAAAATGTATCTCAGAAATATGTATAGAGGTCAAAATGGGCTTTTATTCACTCTCAGAAGGAAGATCCCCTTCTAAACCTTCTGGTATATAGCCCAGGGGGTCAAGGAAACAATATGGGTTTGCCAATACTTGGAGTCCTCCAAAGATATCTTGGACTCCTTGTACTTGGTCTTGAACTCCTGCACCTTAGTCTTGGACTTCTGCTCCTTAGACTTGGACTCCTGCTCCTTAAACTTGGACTCCAGCGCTGCACTTAGGATCCAGCTTCTTATTCTTGGGCTCCTGCTCCATTATTGTGGGCTTCAGCTCTCTTTATAGCTCCAGTGGCCTTGTTATTCCACTTGTATAAGTACAACCAAGCTCCTGCTGGCGATCAAAAGGCTTCCAAAAACCTCTTGGCAGAAACTCAAAAGGCCCAGGAAAGACCTCCAAAAAGACCTGGAAAGACCCTGTAACTTTCCAGCCAGCCACCTTCTTATAGTGTCCTTTTCCCAACAGTTCCGCCTTCAAAATGGCTTTCTTCAGAAGCTTAAACCATTGTCGCTCACTTTTTTCTATAATAACTTAAGCTTACATACTTACTTTCTCAAAAGCTTAAAGTATTAATTCACTATTTCCTTGCTTATACTTTAAGCTTTTGGCTTCCAACCAATCATTTTCATCAGGAAACCTTCCAGAACTTAACCAATGAATGCAGAGCGCAAAAATAGACCATTTATGAAGTTGTACCGGGATCCAACTAGGAAAATAATTTCCACAGCTCAAACCGCTCAAAGCGGCAACTCTTTGCGCACCAAAGCGTTAACCAGTCCATTATTCTGGCTCCGGTTCTCCCTGCATTCAACATAAACCCATTTAAATAATAGAATATTATTTAAACTGTTCTTTCTGGACCTCTTCAACATTATCCTCATATATTTTCAAATATTGTAAAATCCAAGGAAAATGTCCCACCAAAACAACTTTGTATCTAGCTCTCATAGCAACATATCTTCATCTATCCTAGGAACTTAACAAATAAATATCTTACCCACACTTCTATCTACATTCCTTCTTGAGTTTACTACTAAACCAAGGCAAAACATTCCACATTTTATCACCTTGGAAAATCAATTTGGCAAAATCTTGGCTCATTTCTCCGGACCACCAGCTCTTCACCATCATATTTGGGTTCTTCAGCTTAACCAGCAAACAGTCCATCTTAGTTCATAGAACAGCTTCTTTCCAGTCTTTAAACAGCCTATCAGTCCTCTGGATACTCCTTTATCATGGTGAGCTACTTTTGCATCATGATCTTTGAGCCCTTCCTCTTATCTTCACTAGGAACCATCTTGGTTCCACCTGCACAATGAACCATTTTTGTTCCAAACTTCAATATGAACCAACAGTCCTTTAACTAGTTTTCTCTGTGATTAAACAGTTCCTCTCACTAGTCTTCTCTGCTGATTCCATGAACCACACTGGTTCTTTATCTCAGTCCCTGTTACTAGAACCTGTAGACCCAGGCATGAGTCTACATTGAACTGGCGTTTGACTGGGCCCTTGCAAGTGGCATTCCACTTAGGCCATCCAACCATAGATTCTCACAGCCTATGTTGTTGTTTTTACTCACCCAGGTGATTAAGTCTGGGCTTTCAGTTGCATATTAATCAGCTCTACTTCCCAGAGGCCTGATCACACCAAGTTCTGAAGCTGCTTCCCCAAGCAAACCGCCTTGATGACACCTCCAAGCAAATCTATGCCCCCCAAAGCTCCCATAAGGGCATAAACAAAGACACCCCACCAGTATGTTAGGTAGGATGCTTTCCCACAGACCTCCTGTAAGCGTATCAGGGTACGTAGAGCCCTCAAAGCTTTTCCTCCCTGGCAGCCTGCATTACCTGCCAGGGGTCCAAAACCTTCTCCACCTTAAACAGACAAAGTTCCCTGCTAGCTATCTCATTCTTCACCCTTTTTCAGCCACAGTTCTCTGCTAGGTGAAGAACTCTAGCCCACAGCAGCCAATATCTTCTGCTGGGTGGAGGCAACATCTGCCTCTAGTAGTCTTTACACTTACTAGCTAGGCCTTACCATCCCTAGTAGCCATCATTCCCTACTAGGCCTCTACCTGCAACAAACAACCAAACTTTTGCTTGGCCAACATTAGCCCCGCCTGCAAACCACCAAACATGTGGACTGTCACAGCTACTTACAAGCTTAAGAAGGAGCATATTCTTAGCTGTCTACATCCTACTTGCCAAGAAGTTGTGGTCCCCAAACTCCCATCCATTGTCACTTGGGAAGATATGAAACCCCTACTTATTGAGGAATTTGGAGGGGATCTCGGCTTGGAAGTCAAGAAAGATGTGTTTGTGCACATTGTCTTTAAGCCCAAAGAAACTCTGGCTGAGTTTGCTGACTTCTTCTATATCAAAGGGCAACAGCTAATTACTAGTTGACAGTTAACTCCCCGAGAAGCATACACAGCATGCTCAAATGCGTTGAAGGTGAACCAGCTCCTATGCCTACACTTTAAGGCACACAAAACTTCTCTTACTTCCATGAAGAGTATTAAGACCCTCTTGCAAGACATGCATTTGACCCATGGGGGTACTGTGGTTTGTGAGAATAAAGCCAGCAATGCTGGAACCACTTCCTGTACTCCGTGTATTATGACTCTGGGTTCAAGTTGACAGCCTAAGAGACAAGGGTGTCATAACTGTGCTCAAACAGGGCACCACTTGCGTACCTGCACCAATCCTTGGGTAGAAGGTTGCAACCCAAATGAGCAGACAGGAAAATCAAGGTCAGCTTAGAGGCAGAGACACTCTCTGCTGACCAATCTCCCCCGTCTCCTCATGATCCTCCCTCCAACAGGGAATTACCCCCTTTTTCAGGCCCAACTATCCTTCAACTGTTTCATTATCTGTCAAGAAATTCTGAACCTGAAGACTCTGACTGTGATGAATCAGATAGTTATGACTACTCTGTTTTGGCTGTCCTGGAAACTGTGTCAGTCCCTTACAAGCTTTGTTCAGGAAAAACCAGGCTATGACTTGCTCACCTTCAACTAGAGCCAAGGTCATGGTGGCTTACCCTTATCTGTCCAGGCGCATTGATCTCCTGTACTGGTAGACTCCTCTGAAGAAACTGGTGAGCTATCTGAAGCTCTCTTCCAGAATATGTCTGTATCTCTCCCATTGCAGACTGTATATAAGGAAATTCCTTCCTTAAGATGCATGTTAGCCAAATGGGAGAAGGAGCTAGAAGCAGCACAGGACGTGTTGGACGTCTTGTCCCCCTTTGAAAAAGATACTACCCGTGTAGAAGTGTCAATTCAAAATGTTGAAATCAAGGCAATTCTGGACACAGGCTCCCTAGTCAACATGGTATCATCCAAGTTAATGAAGAAGCTTAAGCTGGCTCCCAAACTCAACTACACCCAATCATATGGTACTGCTGGCATGGCTCAGACCCAAGCTATTGATGCCTATTCTGGCCTGCCCATGAGGTTCAGAAAACTCCTCATCACTTCCCTGCTGTTGTCCTAGAGAATAAAAGCTATGATCTCTTGATTGGTACACAATTACTCCAGGAATTTAATGAAATTGTAAACCTTTGAGATAGATACCTATCCCTCTTAGGATATGAGGTCCCTTTAATTTTTGAAGAACCTACGCAGCTCCCGGGCAAACACCTTAAGACTTGTGTGCTCAAGTACCCCACGGGTATCTTCTTGCTCAAGTACAGGACTCATTCCTCCAATATGTGTTCCCCTCCTCCTTTCTTCCCCACAGAGGAAGGTTTGCCTCTTCTTTTCCCTGAGGCTTTCACCATCTCTCCAGGCTCCCAAGTGATTATAGACTCCCAGATATTGTACAAACTACCTGAAAAATCATTCCTGGAGCTATACTCACCTGATTCTCTAAGCCGCAAGGAGCCTCAGTTGTGCCCAGGGATCTTGGATCAAACTCATAAGGAGCCTGTACAACTGTTGCTAGCCAACCTGACTGCTTTGCCTATGCAAGCTTCTAGGGGCCAAGTTGTGGGGCATGGACGCATATTAGGAGCAGAGCAAGTGGTATCCCTCTACCCTTTTGGAACCTTCAGCAATTTTAATCTACCAGAAGAAGACCCTCAGGTTCTCTCCCTGTTCACCGCTGCTGACTTCCCACAACTGTCACATGTTGAACAAAAACATGTACTAAAACTGCTCAACCAGTTTAACAATATCTTTGCCTCTGGACCTACAGATGATGCTGGGCCAAAGGGGTCATCCATCAGATCAATACAGACAATGTGCTGCCTTTCTGTGCAAAGCCTTACTGCAGCAGTAGAGTAGAGGATGCTCAGGTTTCCAAGGAACTTAAACAACTATTGGATGCTGGACTCTTGGCTCCCTCTCAAAGCCCTTGGGCTTCCCCCTTATTGATCCTTAAGAAGAAGGATGGAGGCCATCATATTTTGATGGATTATTGCCGCCTAAACTTGCTCACAAAAAAGGACTCTTATCCTTTGCCCAGGATTGATGATGCCCTTAGACAATTGGGAGACTCAAAATTCTTCTCTGCTATGAATTTGACATCAGGATACTGGCAGGTTGACTTGTGTTCAGAGGACTGAGAAACGGCTGTGCTTACCACCTCAGAAGGTCTCCATGAACCCACTCAAATGCCCCAAGGACTCTGTAATGCCCCAGCTACATTCCAACAAGCTATGGACTCTATTATACAAGATCTGAAGCTCTCATGTTTTCTTGTATATCTTGATGATATCACTGTGTTTATCTCCACCTTTACCAATCATTTGAACCACCTCAAGGCTGTTTTTATCAAGATTCAAGAAGCAGGCCTAAAGCTTAACCCCTCCAAGTGTTCCTTCTTTAAAGAGCAACTCAAATTCTTAGGCCATGAGGTCACCAAAACTGGGATACACATCATGAATAATAAGGTGGAGGCCATTGAAAAGATGCTGCCCCCACCAATTTAGGTGAGGTTCAAGTATTTCTTGGCATGATGGGATACTATTGACAATTCAGCCCTGACTTTGCTGAACTGAGTGAGCCCCTTGTCCAACTCCTCTGCAATGTACCATTCAAATGTACTGACAGTTAGCAGCAATATTTTGAGGTGCTGAAGGCCAAACTCAAAGAGACTCCCATCCTAGTCTACCCTGATTATGATAAATAGTTTATCTTGTACACTGACGCCAGTGGAGTAGCTGTGGGTGCCATCTTAGCCCAGCTTGATAATGAGGGTATAGATTGACCTGTGGCCTATTCTTTGCAAGTCTTCAACAAGCACAAGAAGAACTATAGTGTCACTGAAAAGGAATGTATGGCAGTTTTACATGCAGCAAAACAGTTCCAACATTAAATTTACAAGACCCACTTTACAGTGGTCACAGATCATTCATCCCTTAAATGGCTGAAGCAATTAAAGGAGCCTGAAGGTCAATTAGCATGTTGGGATATGTGATTACAAGGATACAATTTCACTGTGGTACATTGCCCTGGTGCGCAACATCAGAACACTGATGGATTGTTAATAATGTTTATACTAGTCATCCATTCTGAATACAATGATTGATTATATAATTTAATAGGATATCCTGACTCCTGGACCACTGAACCAGAAGAAATCCAACTGGCTCTAGAGGCCTTATCAAAGGATACTGTGATTGTGAATAGACAACTCTTCAAGAAGATTAATAACATCTATCTGCCCTACATTTGTCCTAGTATGAGAATAGCCATTATCTCCAAGCCCACATTGATACTGGTCATGGGGGTATAGAAAAAACTCATGACTGGTTATGCAAGAACTTCTATTGGGAAAACATGTGCCTTTTAATCCCTGATGTCCTTGCATCCTGCCATTCTTGTCAGCTCCAACGGCCCCAACCTTCCCAACATCAATATAAGCTTGTCCCCCTTAAGCATGCCTTCTATACTATGAGCATTGATGCTGTTGGACCTCTCCCTTACTCTAAGTCTGTGTTTCAATTCATTTTGGTAGAAGTGGACCATTTTAGCAAATGGGTCAAAGCCAGGGCTACAAAAGATATAACTGCCAAGACCACTACAAATTTCTTGTTGTAAGATATCTTCTACCAACATGGCTGCCCTCAAGTCCTGCTTTCTGAAAATGTCACCAACTTTAATGCTTGCCTCATCACGTCTATTTTAGAAGCTATGGGTACTCACCTATCCTTCTCTGCGCCATATAATCCATCAACCAAAAAAGACTATTGAACAAGAAAATTCCTCCCTTGTGTCCATAGTGAGGAAACTCACCCTCTCTGATGCTGCCAATTAAGATATGTTCCTCCCTGCTGCTCTCTTTGCTTATTGACTCAGTAGACACCAAGTGACTGGCCAATCTCCCTTTGCCATGCTGTATGGGTGTAAAGCCACAACTCTCTCAATCTTGGGACCCCCTTTGATTGAAGCTGACACGTCTGCCAATCCTGAAGCCCATGTCAAAGACTTGAATAATTGTATCATTGACATTCAGGCAAAGGCATAATCAACTGCCTATAAGTTCAAGGCTTTAGAGCTCTCACCTTCCCATGCTTCTAGAGATCCTCTCCCTGAGTATCAAGTAGGTGACCTAGTCCTCTACTATCAGAACTGTACTGGAGGCAGAGCCCATGAGCTAGACTCTCTCTGGGTTGGATCTTGTGAAGTCACCTTCAAGAAGGGCGTAGAGTATACTGTGAAGCTGCTGTCATCTGAACGTCCTTTTGCCTGAGTTCATTCCAAATTCCTCCGCAAATATCAACTCCCTGTGTTCAATATTGAGGGGGACATGTTGGAAATCACACTATTAATGCTATTTTGATATGGCCTTTGAATAGTGATATGTGCAAAGATTTGGTTGGTTTTGCTTTCAACTTTGGATATTCCTTGCCTTCCATAAATGGATTGGCATCAATGTCCACCCATCCTGGATTGAAGTACCAGCCTGCAACTGATCCTTGTATGATTCCAACCCAACGTGACCCCCTCTTCCACTCTGTCTACCTAATGAGAGAGAATCAACCCTTGTCTACTATTTAAGTAGAATCATTTCTCCTAATAAAGACAAGTTTATCCACATTTGTGTTGGCTTTAATATTCTTTGAGCCTTTTCCTTTCCTTTTTGCTAAAAGGAATTCCTCATCTCTTATTTCAGTAAATTAAGGTATGTATCCTTAATTTTGCCCTGAAGGCTAACCTAAAGCTAGCTTCAAACCTCAAATCTTTTGTTATAAAGATTTCCCGCTGTGTCCTCCTGGATGTCAACCCCAGGAGCCAAACACAACACAAAGGTTCATTTAAACTTTATTAGCAGAATGATGATACCACCATTCTCATTATATAGGGGTCTTTATACTATTAAAATTTGTTTCTTCAAAATTCACGGGCTTTAGGTCTGTAGGCATTCCTCCAACAGGACTTTGGCATTTGGGGGAGGCTTCACAGGTGGCTAATTCTGAGTTGGCTGGTGCTGGAGAATAGAAGTGGTGATACTCTATTTCTCCATCTCTATTACCTGCATCATGGGCCTCAGCCAAATACATCATTGATTCTGTGCAGGGTCCTGATTTTGATGGGCATTCATTAGAGGGTTTATTTTTAGGTTCAGTCTTAACCTCCTTTTGGCAAGCAGCTACCTCAGCATAGTTCAGGGTCTTCTGTGTTGTGAATTTGACTGTGGCTAATGCTCTATTAGGGAAATTTTCCTGGCTTAGAGGGAAGGTCATCAAAAATCCTTCAGATTTGATCCCAAAAAATGCAGGCAGCTGGCCTCTTAGCCATCTTGACTAAGGAGCATTTTCCTGGGGACCAGAGTTCAATTTTTGGATTTGGCTTGTGCTTGTGCTCAATATTAGAATTGAAATTTCATTCATGACAGCATGATATAATGTGTCTCTGTACAGTTGAATGGCTTTTTGCAATGTACAGAATTTACTTTGATGGTGTTTCCCTGCTTTTGTACCCCATTAAACTCTATTATGATGGTTGCATAGGTGAACACAGTGTTACACTAATTTTCTAAAAGTCTATCCCACCTGCATTCATGGCCATTATCTCTTGGATAATCTTATTGGTTACAACTTTTTGGCCTTTCTTTGAGTCTAGGCTTGAGTTTTCCTCCTGGGCCAATGCAAATGCCAATTGGCTGGTCTTGGTTCATGTCACATGGGTCTTATTGGATGTGAACATATTGGTTTTGATGTCTTATTGTATAAGAGCCTGGTTAGTTACTTTGGCCGGTGGTGGCCTCTGTGTGTGGTGTCCAAACAACAAGTTACCTGTTTCAATAGCAGGAACATACAACTCTTTGTCCTCCTGGGTGAAGTTAAAGTGCTGGGTGTATATACTGTTAATGCTAGCCTCGTGCTCTTGGCTGTTGACTGTCACAAGCTCATGATACTGTCAATTATATACTTCCTGGAAGTATATGAAACAATTCAAATGAGAAAATTAAGAAAATAAAGATACTTTAGCTGATATAAAAGAAGGGCATTGTTGAGGATCTGGATGTACAAGTATTCCGGCTGTTGCTGATACAAGTAAAAACCAGTCATTGCCTGGTTTGGCGCCAATCCAATAAAATGTTCAACATTCCCAACTTGGCAGCAAACCAATATTTCATGATCTGTCCAGATATCCAGCTATCCTAATCCAACTCACACATGACCTCTAATATTTGATCTGACTTAAGTCCCTGCCACAGCGCACACAATATAT
Organism: Entomophthora muscae; assembly: GCA_014839935.2. NCBI lineage: Eukaryota > Fungi > Entomophthoromycota > Entomophthoromycetes > Entomophthorales > Entomophthoraceae > Entomophthora > Entomophthora muscae. The sequence goes on along the minus strand of QTSX02007491.1, from coordinate 13,023 downwards.
AAACCTAAAATATAATTCAATAAAATTACTCTTCTTCTCTAAACCTATCTTCTAAGCTTCCCCAGAAGTTGTTCCTCATTGCTGGTAGCAGTTGAGGTCTCTGACCACGCCTATTAAAGAAAAAAATGACTGAAAAGAACTTGCCTAACTTTGCCAATGTCCTGAACCAGGTCACATCCCAGGACACCTGGAAGACATACTTCTGTACACACAACATCAACAAAGACATACCAAGTGGATGCACCATATTTGAAGTATTGGTCATGCCCAAGGCATGCGCCAAGTTAATCCAATACAGTTGCTCTGTACAACCACAAACAAATACACAACCACCTACCACGGGCAAAATCCCCAACACCAATTACATTGGTATTGACAAGTTCTTTGCCAAAACAAAGAAAATGTTATAAACTGGCTGGAATAATCAACAGCAAAACTTTGTGCCAGCTGCATCCTTCATGAAAAATGGGTCCATGAAGCCAGCAAACGCCTTTATAAGGTTGCTGTAAGAGAGGGGGCTAGACTAACAAAGTCTGGCTCCCATCCTGATGGGAACAACCACCAGGATGCCATCCAGTGTTAGAATGGGATAGCTGCTCAAAGGGGCCTCCCAAAGGAGACCAGCTGAAAAATGGGTCCATGAAGCCAGCAAACGCCTTTATAAGGTTGCTGTAAGAGAGGGGGGCTAGACTAACAAAGTCTGGCTCCCATCCTGATGGGAACAACCACCAGGATGCCATCCAGTGTTAGAATGGGATAGCTGCTCAAAGGGGCCTCCCAAAGGAGACCAGCTGAAAAAGGGGAGGGAAATATGTATCCAAGGCCATGACCAGGGCCCCGGTAAGCAACCACAGAGAGCAATCCCAGGTGGGAGGGGCATCTGGATTTAACATGGGGATTTGATGCAAGGAGGGTAGGGAGGGAGCTGAGACTGCTGTGGGGAGAGGATCAGCCAAGTCAGAAAAAGGGGGTTCAGTAGTTCTGGATTCTGGAGGGGGTGACAATCACTCAGGATACGAGGTTGACCAAGGAAACAAAACATAGGATGCTAAGTTGGTGGGGACCTGGTTGAGATATCTGATGACATTAGAAAGCAGACCAGGAGCAAAACCAGGAGTTTGATAAATCAGGGAAAGTTTGTTCCAAAAGCCAGGGCTGGAGGACCAAAACAATAGGGAGATAGGCACCAATATCCACATAGCCACCTTGTACAAAGGAGATAACATGATATCAGTGGGGTCCTTTTAACTAGAACTTCTGGGCAGATGGTCCAAGCTCTCTGAGAAAGTAACAAGGGCATGGACCAGGTTTAGATTTCCTTGGGTCAATTAACAACAAAAAACTACAGGCGGGCGGACAGACAGACAGGCAAACCAAGGAAAGGCGGATGGGGGAACAGCAGTGGGAGTCAGGACAATTACCTTTATTAACAAATAAAACTTTTTAAAATACAAAGGGATTTGCAAGTCAGGAGTTCTATTCAACAATTGGAATTGGTAAGCAAGGGACCTGACAGCCCATGCTTCCATTATATGCAGAGGGGGGGGGTGATAGGGCCAGGAGTTTTTGAAAGGGGCTATCAGAAAACAATCTAAAGGGGAGCCTGTTAAAAGCCACTGGCCAATATTCCCCTGGTTTGTGACCAAGATAATAGGAGCAGCGGGCCCAGATGTAGGGCTCAGTCCCCCAATTGGCTAGGAGCCTTCCAAGGACTCAGGGTGCGCATTTCCCCTAATGCCTTCCTCTGACTTCCCAACCGGAGGGCTTCTTAACCCAATTATTTTGGGCCAAGGGACTTCCAGGTCAGAGGAATTGGTTGCTTGGGACACCACTGATTGCGGGATTTGATACCTGTGATGATCCACATGTAAACAGTTTTGCAGGCAAGGGTTGATTTGGCTTCAAATAAAGACGCTATGCTAGAGAGTAACAATGTGTGGTTAGTTAAATGCAGGTAGAGGCCTAGTAGGGAATGATGGCCACTAGGGAAGGTAAGGCCTAGCCAGTAGGTAATAAAGACTACTGGGGGGCAGAGTTTAGTCTCCATCAAGCAGAAGATATTGGCTGCCGTGGGCTAGAGGTCTTCATCTAGCAGGGAACTGTGGCTGCAAAGGGTGAGGAATGAGATAGCTCAGCAGGGAACTTTGTCTGTTTGGGGTGGGGAGTGATCCAGCCTGATTGGCAGAGTTGCTGCTCAGGCTGGGGAATGTTTTGGACCCCTGGTGGGTAATGCAGGCTACCAGAGAGGGGAAGAGCTCTGAGGGCTCTACGTACCCTGATGCACTTACAGGAGGTCTGTGAGCAAGCATCCTACCTAAAGGACTGGTAGGGCGTCCTTGTTTATGCCCCTATGGGAGCTTTGGGGAGACCCCAGAGTGAGCATTGGAGGGTATATATTTGCTTGGAGGTGTCATCAAGGCGGTTTTCTTGGGGAAGCAAGCTGCAGAACTTGGTATGACCAGGCCTCTGGGAAATGAAGCTGATTACTTTGCAACTGAAAGCTCAGATTTAATCACCTGGGTGAGTAAAACAACACATAGACATTGATCTATGATTGGATGGTCTAAGTGGAGTGCCACTTGCAAGGGCCCAGTCAAACACCAGTTCAATGTAGAATCATGCCTGGGTCTACAGGTTCTGGTAACGGGGACTGAGATAAAGAACTGAGGTGGTTCACAGAATCAGCAGAGAAGATTAGTAAGAGAGATGGTTTGATCACAGTGAAGGCTAGTTGAGGGACTGTTGGTTTATATTGAAGTTTGGAACCAAAATGGTTCAGTATGCAGAAGAAATCAAGGTGGTTCCTATTAAGAATGAGTGGAAGGGCTCAAAGATTGTGATGCAGGAGTAGCTGGTCATGGCGAAGGAGTAGCCAGAGGATCAACAGGCAGTTTAAAGACTGGAAGAAAGCTGATCTGTGAACTGAGATGAACTGCTGGCTGGCTAAACTGATGAGCTGAGAAGCATGGTTGAAGAATAGGCAGAAAGACCAGAAGGTGTGAGTGCAGGACTAGCAGATGACTGAGAAGGACTGGCCAGACTGAAGATAGAAGCTGGAAAAGCTGATTTTGGTGTCTTTGAAGAGGAAATATGACTAGAAAGAAACAGTTAAATAATAATTAAATGCTACCTAAATATGATAGAAAACAATTAACTATCATAAGTTCAGAAAGAAAGAGGAGAAAAAATGGTTTAAATTATGTTAAAACTGTAGATTTATTAAGTGGGAATTGAGCCAGAAAGAGGCAAGAAAGAGACCAGAAACAGGATGGAGAAACTGTGAAGGCAAAAGAGTAAATTTTGCAAAGAACAACTAAGAGAGGCAAGAGGGCAAGCAGCAAGCAGGTTTGAAGTTGCAAAAGCATTGAGTAAAACACAGAGAAACACGTAGAAACGTTGAAAAATCAAGGGTTCAAAATTTGCTTAAGTAAAACATATGCAGAAGTGCTTGATATTTGCCAGGGAAACATGACAGGAATCACGGCAAACCTGTTCAACCCGCGGAGCAGTTGTTTACCTGGAGCAAGACAGCTTTGGGTTTGAACCATAGTCAAGAGCAAGTCATCCAGAGAAACCTTTTGGAAAAACCATTGAATTGGGGTGTATTATTGGCTGCAGGTCAAAGCCTGTTTGATCAGTGTTTTGAAGGCTTTAACTGAAGAGTTAAAACCTTAAAAATTAGGGAATGAAGCAGAAAACTCAGAGTTTTAATTGGCTAAAGTAAGATAAAAGGTTTAATATATTATAGAGAAGAAGCAACTGGATAGTTAAAGTTTTTAAAACCAAGATATCTGAGAGGAAACAGGGACTAAAACAAGGAGCTATAAAAGGGGAAGCTATCTGAAGCTTCTCAGGGACTCATACAGTGGATTTCAAAGGCCACAAGGATTGGATCAAGTGGATTACAAAGGCCACAAAGACTACAGAAGGAGCTAAGGACCAAGACAAAGGTGCAGAAGCCCAAGATAAAGGAGCCAAAGCTGGAACAGACTGCAGGAGCCCAAGATAAAAGTGCAGGAACCCAAGACCAAAGCACAGAAGCCCAAGACCAAGGTGTAGGTACCCAAGACCAAGTACAAGGAGTCCAAGAGATTGTTGGAGGACTCCTAGTATTGGAAACCCCATATTTTTTCCCTTACCCAGGCATTATATCAGGAGGTTTTTAAGGGGATCTTCTTTCTGACCAAAAATAAAGGCCTATTACGGCCCCTACCCAAATTTCTATTAATTGGAATACAAGCCCAATGAGTGAACCACCCCATATCTTTTACTCCAGTCAAGGGGAAGAGGAGGCCTATTGTCAGAGTTGTAGGAGATTTGTCACTAGCAAGTCTTCCCAGGAGGAGTGGGAGAGATTGACTCAGTATCTTGAGATGACAGATAGGGGAAGGGAGTTTATAGGGAATGAATTTACTAGGTTGTTACAAGAGTGGTATAGACCTATAAAGGGGTTGGCAACCGCAGAAGTACAGGTGCATGGAGGGGATGCCCTTCTAGTGATTGGAAAGGTGCTGGAAGAGTTTGCAGTCATCCAGGCTAAGTACAAGCTTCTGATCAACCCTTCACTACTGTTGGAAAATGGCAACTCCTCCAAGCCGGTCCCTGGCTACGACCCAGGACACACTTTGGGGACTGGTGACCAGGAACCCCACAATACCCAATTTTCCCAGGCCATGGGTTAAGCCTACCCTGCTCCATGTGGCCCGCATTTTCCTGTTGATCCGCTAGTTGTCTCAGAACAGGGTGACACCAGGACAGCAAGCAATCTAGCTGGATTAGAGTCTCCTCCACAGTTGGAGGGGACTCCAAAGAAAGGATTGGGGCTTCAGCCAGGAAGGCTAACACAAAGTGTTCATCAACTTTATGGGCCAGGTCCTCCAGGTTTTGGAGGGGTTTTGCCTGCACATGGGCCACTTTTTTTGACAGTCTGGGAAAAACATCCTAATTCAAGGCCAAAGGTGGGCCACAGAACTTTACAGCTGCAGCTAACTAGTTTGCTACTTGGGTTCACTCAAGAATTGACAATCAGCTTGACAACTAGGAAGAGTTTAAAGCTAACATCAACCAAAACTTCTGAGTCATTAAATCCCTCCAAGTCATTTCCATACATCTCAGCAATCTTCCTCAGAAGACCACTGTCACAGCCTATGCCAATGAATTTGAAGAAATATGTTGCAAGATTTAAAACCCAGCACAAGCTGAAAGTGTGCACATACAGGCCTCATTCATCAACAGAATGAAGCCCTCAGTTGTTGCCCTCATTTGTCCTGAGGCCAACACCTCCATACCTGTACTAATGGCTGGAGCCAAACACACAGAAAAACGTGCTAATATGGAATATGCAGCACACAACAGAAGCTGCTCCTCTAATAGAAGCAGAAGAGATATTTCCTATGGCAACATATTCCAAAACACCAACCATACCAGTAAAAATGGCAACTCCAATTGAAACAATGATAATTGCAGCCAAAGCACAAACCGCTCCTGTCCCAAGAAAGAGGACACTGCTAAAGTAAACAATGCTGATATAGCAACACACTATGAATCTGACCCCACAATCTCTGACCTTAAAGGTCTCAAAACAGAGGAACAGGGAAAAGAGGAGGGGGAACAGGCTTAAGTGCCCCTATCTCCCCCCCCAAACTGACAAGAAATTGTACCAAGGCATAAACTTTGCTGCTCACATCTCACGTGCCCCGCAATCCTCTATCTTTATTAATTTAAAAATTAAAGATTGCTCACAACTTCTTGTCTACCCATTCACTTATAAATGACATATAAACAAAATTTTATTTGACTCTAGTGCTCAACACACCATGATAAGAAAACCATTTATAACCAAATACAAAATACCAGTTGTCAAATCCAATTTCAAATATGCCAGAATGGCAGACAAATCAAAAGTTTTACTTGAAGGCAAAACAACTCCCTTCAGAATTGACCTCTAAGGCATACAAAAGTCCATTGAAGGATTTTTCATGACCAACATAAACTAGAACATTGTATCAGGCATAGACTGGTTCACCTGAGTGAATCCCAGCATATGCTGGAAAACAAAGACCATGACCATCAAATACAATGGGGTAAATTTTAACATCCTCAAATAACCCAACAACCTCATCTTGAGGGACACAGTCTTTTCCCAAGTAATAAACCAGGACAACTCAGAACATATAACTTAAGATATTACTCTCCATATAATGAGGTACATCAAATTTAACAACATGCAAATAGCAAAAATAAAATCCCCACAGCTTGCAGCTCTCCTAAGTGAATATACTCATGCATTTAAGGAAGAGCTAACCAATATACCCCCCAAACAGGAGATTAAACACAGCATTGATCTATACAAGGCCATGCCCAAACCTGTACCCTTTTATGGATTATCCCCATGGAGACACAAAACCTCAAAACCTGTATTGAGGAAAATCTTGCCAAGGGCTTGATCCACCCATCAGAATCTACATGGGAGCAGCAATACTCTTTGTAAAGAAAAAGAAAGGCTCACTCCATCTGGTAACAGACTACAGAGCGCTAAATACAAGCACAGTAAAGAATAAATATCCCCTTCCACTCATAGAGAATCTATTTGTAAGGCTCTCTGGAGCCAAATTTTTCTCCAAAATTGACCTCACCTCAGGTTATAACCAAGTAAAAGAAAAAGGAAAAGACATACTAAAAACTGCACTCCAAACGCAATTTGGATCCTTTGGGTATAGATTAATGAACTTTGGGATTACACCTTTCTTTCATAGCTTAGCTCCACTTTTTGGAATCAAATCATTAATAAAGCAATCAAAGTGCATAAGAGTCTAAGTTTACTATAGGCTTTTATTATAGGTAAGAAAGGTATGGCAAACAACAACACCAGATCCTGGGTCAAGATGGTCCAGGATCAGAAGCGCACCATCAAGGACCAGCTGGCATACTTTACCAGAACCACCAAAAGGGCAAATTTGTGCCATCTGAAGGATGGCTCAAGTTTGTGACCTCTGAATGCTGGTTCTAAGCCATTACCAGAGCCCTCCCCAAGTCCCCTATGCCTCATGAGATCAGAGTCAACTTTGGAGGCAACCCTACTAAGTTCCAGGAAGCAGCCAAAGCAGTTGACACAGTGTATCCCAAGGCTGTATCACTTCACCAAAGCCCAATGAAGGACCTCTTTGATATTTGCTTTCTCTGTAAAGAGGATGCTGATCAGGAAGCTGAGGAAATCTTTACTCTTGAGATCACTGATCCCAAAGGCAAGAAAACCCAGACAGTCCTCCCCACCACCTGCACCTGGTTCAATCAAGATACCACACTCTTCATGTCCTTGAAGCCTTACCATTGGAAATTCCCAGAGAGGAGGTGGAATCCCAGCTCAAGGAAGGGCTGGCCAAGTATGGGGAAATTGTTCAGTCTGAGCTGCTTAAAAACCCATACATGGGACACCTGACCACATCAAAGACTATGGCTATGATCAAACCCTTTGCAAATAACAGAACAGCATCTATCCCCTGGTGTGCAACCATTATTAAGAAGGATGGCACCATGATTAGCAATTTCAAGGTATTCCCTGAGCAAACTGCGCCTATCTGTGCGCTATGCTCTGCTCTTGACCACTGAGAGGCCCTTTGCCCTATGGTCATTGAAGGAGTCCAGGCTGCAGAACAAGACACCCCCAAGGAGCAGCAGAATAGTGAGCCAACTGGTACCAAATCCAATGCTCTTGTAGCCTTGGCCTTGGCCACTATGGCTGAGTATGAAGTTGTCAAACCAATCACATCCCGCCAGAAAAAGGCTCATTCAAAGGCCCTGAATCTGTCTCAGCCTCAGACAATAAATGATCCAAAATCTGATCAAGAAAAAGCACCTCAACCCATGCAATTTCCTGCACAAGAGACCCAGAAAGTTCATGTCAATATGGTTGATTAACCAATAGAAATCCAGGAACTGGTGGAGCAGAAATCAAGGGCCAACCCGGCCCAAGTTTTATTGGATAGTCAACCCAATGAGGCGTCCCAAGAGAATTTGCATCAGGCCCAAGCCCAGGATACACCCAATTAGGAGCAGGCATCTTCTGCACAGGAAAATAGAAGACCAAGACACAAGGTCCAGACCAAACTTGCAGCAGTAACTAAGCCATCCCCTTATACAGTAGGGGATCCCAACCAGTCTAAGGCACCCAAGAAAGCCAAATACGCAGCAGCCAATGACAGCAGTGGTCCTACCTCTGGAGGGGCCACTAATGTATAGTGGCTGATGTACCATCACCAATGGGAAAACCCCTTCCACAGGATTTCCTGCCCTAGTCCCAGGCATGAAAAGTATTATCCTGCAACCTCAAAGTAGTATCAATTGGCCCAGAAGTGCTAATAACTGCTTTGATTAAGGCCAAATTATGGCCTTTACTCTTCCAGATAATTTCATATAATAAGAAACTGCATATGGATTAATAGAGTTCATCACAGCAGCAGTATATCAAGGAAGTGATTTGGTAACAAAAAAACCTGGGCCAAAGGACCACAGTTTTTAGATAAAATACGGCCCGCAAAAAGGCACCTTATTTGCTTCCATTGACAACAAATTCCAATATCAGATACTTTATACAATAACCAAAAAAACTGCCACATATCCAAAGCGGGATCAGCAATTTTAAAACGTGTCCCAGAAGTTAACATGAAAATGTGAAAGCCATATTATCAGCAGATTGGTACTCACTTGATGATCTACCAGCTAACGCTGAGGGCACAGCCCAGCAATTTTTCACTCTAACTCAGCCACATACATAATATGTTGCCCAGAACAGGCACAGACCCTCCAACAAAAAAATGTGGGTGGACAGCCCAAGGGATTTTTGGCCCAGATTAGTCTGGATCAGCACATTTCAATTGGACTTTCTGACCATTTACTACTCAATGGTTCTAGAAATATGGCCCAAAAAGGGGATCAACCCCAAAATCTTGATCCTCTCAAACCACACGCACAATACTGGCCACACATACAGAATGTATTTGAGCAACAAAAAATGCAGGCTAAAGGCCCAAATAACTTATGGCCTGTTTTTTGGGATCAATAACAATTCAATCTGGAATTGATGGCACTCATTGTCCCAAAATTCCTGAAATTTATATTCCCCACAAAATGGGATATATAGCTCAAAGCACTCTACCTCTTCACAAATCTTCCTCCCCCACCTTAGGTTTCCCCCTGCCTTTCAGGTTTCCTTGCCATCTCTTTTTTCTTTTGTATAAGACTTTTTGATCATTCATTTTGGCCCTATGGGCTTGTTGTACCAGTCAGAAATGTCTGGGTAACTTGAATAAATTAACTTTGGGATGACCAACGCTCCTGCAACGTTTGTCACTATGATGAACCAAGCACTGAAAAGTCTTTCAAATACATTATGCTACCTCAACAATATCATCATATTCTCAAAGACAAAAGAGGAACACTGCATGCATGTCCATGAGACACTCAATCAACTCACAAAGCACAAGCTCTATGCAAAGCCTAGCAAGTGCCAATTTATGGAAAATGAATTCTTGTTCTTGGACCACATTTTCTCTGATGGTGGCATCAAAGCATACCCAGATAAAATTAAAGCCGTAAACAACATACAACACCCCACCTTCATTAAACAAGTTAGATGCTTTCTTGAAATGGTAGTTTACCTAAGGAAATATATCAAAGACTGCGGAAAACTAACCACACTAATCAATGACATAACCAAGGGTAATGCCAAAAAGAAATTTATCTGGACACAAGAATGTGACAAGAAATTTCAGCTACTAAAGCAAGCTCTGATTGAAGCGCCAATCTTGCAGTACCCAAATAACAATGAGTGCTATGAGCTTGAGTCATATGCCAGCAACACCACCATTAGCGCAGGGCTACGCATCTGCCAGCCAGGGCAGCAAGACTTCATGCCAGTATATTATGAGAGTAGAAAACTAACTAACACTGAGCAGAGATATCCTATACATGATAAGGAATTGCTAGCAATATACCATACATGCAAGAAATGAATATTTTACATAGAAGGGCATTTAAACGTCTGAGTACTAACTGATCATAAATCTTTAATCTATTTTAAAAATCAGAATGCACTCGCACAGCAATAATCCAAATGGATGTCCCTGCTGGAGCAGCTCAATTTAGACATCCAATACAAAAAGGGAGCAGAGCTGGTCACAGCTAATGCTCTCTCTAGGCTATGTCAGTTAAGAGAGGACCATCCTGACCACCTGGACCCTGGCTGGCCAAACCTATATAATACCGAGTATAAAACCAAAGGGAAAGACCCCTCAACACATCAGCTAACCCACAATACATTAGTAAGGAACAAAAATATTTCCATGTATCAAATGGCACTGTATACCAAATCATTAATGGCAAACATGTTCCCTACATTCCCCTTGCACAAAAGATTGATACCATCCTCAGACACCACTGCTTATTGGGGCACACAAAAGCCAATAACCTATATCTAACACTAAAGGAAATATTATGGTGTCCTAACCTAAAACAAGGCATCATTAATGTCCTAAAGAATTTCACAGTATCTGAGAAATACTCAAGCACCAAGGCTTCCCAGACAACAGTTAACCCAGTACCTGACCCTGAACCATTTAAGGTTTGGGGGCTGGACGTAGTGAGACCCTTCCCAGAAACTAAAAAAAAACAACATTTCCTAATTGTAGCCATTGACTTTGCTACACTCTGGTTTATCTGCTGGGAAACAAAGAATCACAGAGCAGAAACAATAAATTGTTTCATCAACAAGGCAATAATAGCCAACTACGGTACTCCAGACTACATCATAACTGATGGAGCCACAGAGCTAGCAGGTCATGTAGTAAACAACAATTTAAAAGCAAAAAATATCAAACATTCCACAACCTTGCCCTACAGGCCACAGGCCAACAGCAGAGTTGAACTCCTAAATGGCAGTCTCATCAGAACCCTTGAGAAAATAATAGATGGCAAAGCCAAGGACACATGGCCACTATACGTGAAACATGCATTATTAGTATCTCAGGTACACACCAACCAAGAGACAGGCTACTCACTGTTTGAACTTACATACAGATACAAGCCAGAGATAGTCACCTGCAATAACCAACTGTATGTGAAAATTCCCCCAGGAAAACCTCCCACAGTAGAACAAGCGCCAGCACTACAACACATATGCCTCAAAGCTAAAATAGCAGAAACCAAAAGACTCAAAGCACAAAAGATAACATCTGCAGATGAACCACTCCCCGTCAACTCCCCTGTCTGGGTCCTGGCAGGAAACTGGAAGAAGCTGGAAGAAGCTGGACTCAGTACACAGAGGACCAGGAAGAGTCATCAGATACAGACCAGACAGAAACACCTACCTATTCAAATTCCAAGGCGCCAAGGACCTCATCATAAAGAAGTACCACAGATCCTGCCTTTGTTTCAGCAAAGGGGAACACTTGACTCGGCTGGTACCAACTAGCAAGCAACTCCAGGAACATCAGGCGGCAGCCGTCAAGGCAAAGCCCCCTCCTGATGTACCAGAGTAACCCCTTAAGGGGGGTGTCAAGGAGCTGGATGTACAGGTGTTATGGCTACTGCCAACCCACTTAACATCCATTCATTGCCCGATTTGGTGCCTTTCCAATATGCAGTTCAACATGCCATAAATGGCAACAAGCCAATATCACATGGCTGTCCAAGTATCCAGCAACTTGAACCTATCCCGCACATGACCACCCTTATCTTTGATCCGACTTAAATCCCTGCCACAGCACATGCTATTTAAGTCTAAAGTATTATCCAATAAGATATACTTCTTCTCTTCTTAAATTCCATATTCAAAGCTTCCCCAAAAGTTGCTCCTCATCAATATATGGGGATCAAACCTTTTGAGTCCTAAATGGAACATTACCTGGAAAAGCCCCATGACTACCATGACATACATAGACAGCATGTAGCTCACAATGATACTATATAATCCCTGATATCCATATCAATAAATTATCACCATCTTCTTAATTTCCCCTTTATTTTGTTTTATATACTTCCCAGAAGTATGTACTCAACACAATTATTCATTGATTGGGGTGTTTCTTGGGGAATCAGTTTCCCAAGAGGGAGCAACTGTAGATATTGCAACAATGCTGAGCATCAATAAGGGTGAGCTCACTGCCGATCCAACCCCCAATTTAAGGTTGCAATAAATTCTTAATAGAAGCCGTAGATATATATTTTTGTTGTACAGTAGTCCTATACCCTGTTGAGGTAACCGAAATCCACCCAGCTTAAACTTAGATAGGAGGGAATCTGCATCTATTGTGATTTGATATAGACTCCTTGATCTCTGATTCCATCTTAAGCTGAGTTGATTTTGTTCTCGGCTGAGGCTGTTTCGGTTATCTTGACATGTTATAAAACTGCTGTGGTTCTAGTAAAGGTCTGGGTTCAATAAGAATCACTGGGAGATCCTTGGCTGATCTAATTAGGGAGCTGGATTTAAGATCCATCCCCTGATTCCTATATAAAATGAACTGGATCAGCTGTGGATGCTTCTGTTTCTTGAGCTTGCTTTTAATAAGAATGAAGTAAAGCCCTAACATTGTTTGCCCCGTGTATGGCTTTTGTGTGCTTTCTATTTGATGATTCTTTATCCTTGGTATGCTTTTTTGGCGTCAACAATTTACATCCAAGCGCTGTTTGGAATCTGGAATATCTATGCACAAGCTTGATTTAGTCGGCAGCTGTATCTTATTGGCTTCGAGTGTGGCTATGTTTTTACTGGTGTTTGATGTATCACATTAAAAATATCAATAGCTGTTTGTCCACTGATGTTACTTAAAAGACTTGCACCAGTTGTTTCACTCTATGTGCGACTTTAGTTTGCTCTGATCGGGCTTTGGTTTTTCCATCTCAGCAGCTCTGAAAAGTACAGTATATCGGTGTAGATTTGTATGATCCAGGTGATTTTTATCAAGTCATGATCTCCTAGTTTACAAGCCGTTCCAAAGTATTGACGAGGAAAGGGGGTCAGTTCCG
>QTSX02007490.1:0-33427 GCA_014839935.2 Entomophthora muscae | reverse complement strand
TATGACAGGCAGCCTGAGGAGGATAAAGTAGTCCTGTTGTCATATACTGAACTGTAAGTGGGCTTGTAAATTCACTGCCACCTCTGGCTTTGGATCACCCAATTTTCCCTCATTGTACCAAGAAAGGTTCTAAAACACCCGCCAAACCCCTTAATTCTTTAAATTATTTAGCTCACATGGTAGATGAGAGGTTTGTGCTGGCCTACCCTGCGGAACCTCTGCCTTTGGTTGCTCCCTCCTGGGAAGAAACACTGGTTAATTTGGACTACTTATTAGCTTGGTATTGCCCACTTCTAAAAACCATTAGAGCTGGCCAATCAGAGGCCGCCACATTGGCACTGAGCAACACAAGTGAATTCCAAATGACCAGTGCCTCTTCCAGCCAATCAGATCTGACCGCGAAAATTGGAATGAAACCCTCCAGTCCCCCTGCCCCTGCCTAGCAAAGTTTTGCCTCCAGCCAATTAGATTTGGTTCCACTGTCATGTGACCCAACTTATTTGCAGCCCATCCCTCTTATGCAAGTGAGGGGACTTCTAGTCCCCTGCTTGTCTATTTCCAATAATATTAAAGTTTGGAGCCATTCTGCACTTTATTTTTATATTTGTGTTATTTTGGAACCCAGTTTGAGTTCCTATAGCCTAAAGATTTTAGTGTTAGTTTCTGCTTTAAGCTTACCTTCTGTCAGCCAGTTTTGAACCTGGCTTCTCTTCTGGTTCAATATACTAGCATTGGTTCATCCAGTAGTTGCCTTTCCCGTTTGTGCTTTCAAAACCGAGTTCAAAAACTTAAATTTTCAATTGATTTTTCTTATAATACCTATTGTTATTTTGAATTTTCTATTGAAATCATTGATTTCAAACCCACTCTTGCTTCCCGTTGTTATTAAAGGTATCTGAGGCTATAGTGAAGCTGCCCAGACCCACCCAGTTGCTCCTCCTTGTATCCTGCTCTAAGACTACCCTACCAGAATATTTTCCTTCTGTTTTTGTCCAGAAAACCCTACCCACCTTCCCCAAATTTTGTGAAGAATATTCCTATGATACTCCCAGCACTTAAATTTGTGGTTTTTTCCCTGGCTCTGTTCTTGTTACTTATGTGGTTCACCTCCCCTGATCTGTGGGGGAAAATCTCTTTGTCGGCCCGTCTGGTAGGTAGAGACCCTTCCAGTATCTGGGACCTCCCCAGCAGTCTTCTCTTTTCTGGAGAGGCTGTGGTCAAGAGCTTGACGTGTGATGATTTGGACTTGGACACTGTGGACCTTACTTCACCTGTTTCTGAAGGAGCAGCGCCTTTCATGCCTCCCCGACGTGGTCCAGGGGCATGCAGTACCCCCAGGCCCTCCAAGGTGTCTTCTCCTGCTCCTACCCGCACTCCTTGGTTGCTCACCGGCCTGATACTGATGGGTTTGAACGCCTACTTCCCTCAGTTGTCCCTGGTGTCCTCCCTGTGGCCCCCCCTCCAAGCGGCCATCCCAGTTCTGCACTGGATGGCATCCTGGTGGTTTGTTACACCGGGATGGGAGCCAAACTTAGTTAGTTTAACCCCCCTCTCTCACAGGGCTGAAGCTTGGCACTATCCCCAGAAGGCATTGCAGAGAGACCAGGTCCTCCCAAGTCTTGGCCAGTGCAGCAGCATCTGGTGACCACCAACTTAGCCCAAGTATCTGCTATCTCTATCTCTGCATTTTGGAGGGAAGAGCAAAGGTGCTCAATCAGCCTGGCACACTGGACCATTCCTTTGAGAAAGCCTTCTATGGCTGCACGCTGGGAGGCAGAGCGCTTGTCATGTCCCCTCAGTTCAGCTCATAATTCTTCAAGCTCAGCCTTGAGGGAGGCAATACTCTGCTCTCCTATGTCACGTACTTGCTTCATTTCCCGGAACATCTCATTATTTGTGGCCGCAATATCCTCTACTTGTTGCTATACTTGGTTAAGTTCAAGGCGGCTGTGGCCCTCAGTGGTTGAGTCCTTTAAAAATTGGGATGACAACTCCTGGCATAGCTGGGAGACCTCTTCTTGAATGATTTCCTTGATATGGTTGTCATATTGTATGAAGTTGTCTCAAAGTGCCAGAACCTTGGCCTTGGCAGCATTAGCAATATTACTGTACTCCTCATTCTCCTGCCAAACAAGGTGTTGCACCTTGTTGATATTGTCAGCATTGTTGGCAACCTTCTTGTTCAGATCACACAGGCAACTACCTTGTTGCTCCAGAGATGTGTCATGCTTGGCAAGAAGGTCATCCATGTTGCTCTTGGTTACGTGGGCCCCCGCTATGTACTGTTCAATGGCTATGGCGTGGCAGGTAACGTCCCAAGCCCAAGCAGGCCCCAACCCAAAATTCTTCAGAGTCAATTCTATGATATGGACCAAGCAGCTATTTAGCTGGTGGGTGAGGTCCTCCATCTGGCGGGCCAGGGTGGCTTGGTTTTCCTTGTTGGCTTGAGTGTAAGCTCAGATCTCCTTGAACCCGGAGTCCAACTGTTGTACTAGCCAGTCCTGGTAATGGTGTTGGTGCTCGGCATACGTAACCAGGTCTTAAAGCTCCAAATGATGTCAGGCGTGTACTCCCAGTAGTTGATGTAGTGTGGGGTGGACAAATCCTTGCAGATAGTTGGTTGCCCTCTTGAGGGTGGGGGAAACGTTTGAGGCTCCCTTTGTCAGTTGCCAGATAACTATAAAATAGAGCCATGAGGCGTTGAGCCTTGGGATGTTGGTGAAAGAGGGACAACTGGGTGTTGGTGGGCTCCTGGCTAAGCTGATATCTAAGGAAAAGTCCAGAGACCACTGATGCTAGGTCTTGGCAATTGACCAGGGTAAGGTGTGCCAGCAGTACCACGGGAACTCCAGTGTATTGGCAGGAAGGAAATATGTGTAGGTCTTTTACATTGATCACATCCTCCTGCTGACAGAAAAGCTGGTCTCTCTCAACGTTGCTGGTTTTCATTACTGAGTAACATTCCCCAAATCCAGTTAGATCTTTGGGGATATAAGGAGGCGCATCAGACTCGGAGGACAAAGGTTGTTTGGAGTGTGTAGTGCCCCTGTAGTGAGCACCACTTGTTGAAAATTGGCGTACACTGGCAGATTTAACAGAAGAATTAAGAGGCAGGGGCACATACTCACTATGTGCCTTTGAATGTGAGGATTTGAAGGACATTTGACCAATTGATTTATAATGAATATTTTTATTAATCCTATGCAAGTATATAAAAAACTCTTCCCCTTGGTGTTTACTGCCAACACCTTATATAGGGGTATTCTCATATTACTAATCACCAGTTACTGGCAATGTCTTCTAGAACATTCCAGCGCACTGTAGAGTCTTGGTTGGGTTGGCAGAAAAAGGGACAACCTTCTATTTTAGGGCACAATCCCGCAATGCCTAGCACAAGGACACCCTCTGCTAGCACATTGATTAGTGATATTTTTTAAGATATACAATCACTTCCATATCTAGTTCTAACAAGGAGTCAAATAGGCCATTCAAATCAACCTTGGCGTCACAGTGTTATTTCCTCTCAAATCTAGTGCCTTGGCGCTTGATATTAATCATTGCAGCACTCTGGCGCTTGCAATTAATTGCATTGGCATCCTGGCGCTCAATGTAAACTAAGGCGGCGCTCTGGCGCCAAGAATAATTAATCCTGGCGCTGTGGCACTTGTTATTTAAGGTGACGGCGGTGTGGCGCAATATTCCTTGGCAACAATGTCATGGTCCACTAATCATGTATTTAATTATATGATAAGTTGACACTAATTTCTGGAAGGGTAATTGATTGGCCCTGGTTAAATTTCCATAGCCGCCTAATGAATTAAGCTTTCCACAATCCCTGGTCAGCAATTCTTCACAGGGAGTTATGATACTCATTCCGTATTTTCATTTTAAATGGTTCTTCAATATCACAAGTGACAAACTCTTATCAACCATGCTTATCAAAAAACCCCAACTACAAAACTCAAACCCTGGCATCTCGCAGGCCGCCAGCCCGCAGGGCCAGCCGCCCGCAGTTTTTTGGGCTCAAATCAGAACAGGATTTGACTTTGGAAAATCCTTTTAAGCTTGACAAACCAAATGTACCTACACCAATAATCTCCACACTGGGGGTTCCTGTTAAGACAGCCAATCAACAGGCAGGCCCAGCCACTGATTCCAAAGTAACTTGGGCCCGCACGGAAGGGGAAACAGAGAATTTTCCTATAGAACACGGGCCACCCAGAGGTGGCCAATCCCCCAACCTGACTAGGGAATTTGAGCTTCCTCAGTTCAAAGCAGCCAATGAGATAACCCCTGCAACTGACGCCACCAAAGACTGGGAAGACCTGGCAATCAGGAAAACCCAGGCCAACAAAATTTGGGAAAGTTTTACCATGACAGATGGGCATACTTATACCCTGGGCCGCCAGGAAGATGCCCATCACCATCCTTGCAATAAAGTGACATGAACCTTTGGTTCAACCAGATCATACCATACTTGTTATTAGTTTTACTTCATCTACAGTCTACTCCTTGTGGCTCTGCTCCCCGTGCTCAACTACCCCAAGAAACCGCGGACCAGCTGCCTGAACTTTACCGTCCACCAGGAGCTCCCATTGGTCCAGTACATTTTACCAAGTACCCACCCAACCTGGTGTATTTGGAGTTTACTCTGGAGGAGATCCTAATCCACGACCCGGAAGCTAGAACTAGAGAGACAGAAATCCTTTACAGAGAAGGCACCAAAATTATCCGGCCCCCTCTGCTATTCCAAGACAAGTATAACTTCCTGCCTGCATATTTGGTTCCAATGACGCCACCCCACACCCCGCGGCCCAACCGCCCACAAGAATCTGTTGCCACTGATGAGTCCACTTCCACCCAAGTATTTGGGGTGATGTATATCAACCTCACTGGATTGATTGATTCCATGGTGCCTACAAGCGGACCTTGGGCAGTCCTTGGAAAATTGTTATCTTATATTCTAAAGTTAGCCCCAATCCTGTGGTGGGCTCTCCCTGATGGGCCCGCGGGGCGTCCGCCTGCGAGTTCTCAGGAACCCCCCCACGGGTTGGATCCCTGGCATTCAAGTAAGTAAGTGCTCTATGTAGTCATAAATATTTATCATGTAGGGATTATCCTGCTTGGTAATACTTGCTGCCAATCTTCTTGGCTAGGTCCTCTATGACAGTAATGCAGTGTTTATCTAGGTTCTGGTAGTTTTGAATCTCTTCTTTCCTACTTGCAAGGCCTAGGAACAATAGCATGGGTTCAATCATGTTAGAAGACAGTAAGGATTTGGTGATGAATTCCGCAATCTCTTTGGCACTAGGGAAAAGGTCTGCTCTTTGGCTCAGGGCGTTAGGTAAAATGTTGATCTTGCCAGGTTTGTAGCTGATTGATAAGTCATAATCTTCTAGGAATAGGGCCCATCTAGCTTGGTGCTGGTTTAGTTGTCACAGCTTGAAGAAGTATGTCAGGTTCTTGTGATCAGTCATGATTTTCACTGGGTGGTTGGTGTTGCACAAGTATCTTCTCCAATGTTTCAAGGACTGAATGATAACAAGCATATCTTTATTGTAGATGGAGTACAGTATTTTTAAAAGCTATGATGACAAGAAAAAGGAACTCAGTTTTAAAAGAAATGAATTCAGATTTAAGCAAAATTGAAATGAACCCAAATCTATTGTAAATCAATATAATTTCATTTATTTTCAATTTCGCTTAATTCTGAATTCATTTTGTTTGTTGCCATAGCTTTTAAAACTACTGTAGCTCAATTCAGGTGGAGTGAACTTCCTTGAGTAGTAAGCTACAGGGTGCAGCTTACTATCATGCCCCTCCTGAAGCAATACCCCCCAATGCAAAGTTGTAAGCATCTGTCTCCACAATGAAGGGTTTGTTATAAACTGGCATTGCCAAGACGGGGGCAGACAAAAAGGCGTTTTTTAGCAACTAAAAGGAAGATTGGATGGCGTCATCTCACACAAAGGGGTGTTTCTCAGAGGTGAGGCAAGTCAAGGGCAAGCAAATCAAAGAAAAAATTTGTACAAATTCCCGGCAGAAGTTTGCCAGGCCCAGGAAGCTTCTGACTTCCTTTTGGTTTTTAGGTTCAGGCCATGGCGTCACGGCCTCAACCTTGTTGGGTGTCATAGAAAATCCTTCTTTTAGCACATTTTACAGTAAAAACTCTACTTCTTCTTGGAAGAGCTTATATTTTTGGAGTTTAAAAACAGTCTGTGTCCCTTGAAGTGTTGTAGGACGGCTTGAAGATGTTTGACATGTTTCTCAGGGGTGCAGCTGTAGATGACAATGTCATCAAAGTAAGCTATACAACACTGGTCCTTGAGTCCTCCCAAAACCATGTCCACAATTGTTTGAAAGGTGCTGGGTGCATTTCACAACCCAAACAGCATAACCAGGTATTTGTAAAGACCTTGCCTGGTCTTGAAGATGATCTTTAATTCATCATCAGGCCTGATACAGATCTGGTTAAAGGCATCCCTCAGATCAACCTTTGATAAGATGTTGGCTCCTGAAAGCTGGTCTGAAAGGTCTTTAGTTTTGGGTACAGGGTATCTGTTTTTCACTGTGATGCTGTTTAGGTCCTGATAGTTCACGTAAAGACGTAGGTCATGCCCTTTTTCTTAACAAACAGTAAAGGGGACAAACAGGGAGATTTGAAGACGTGCATGTATCCCTTCTTTAACATCTTATCCAGGTATTATCTTAAGGTGACTTTTTCTTTCATATTGCAACTTTAAACAAGTCCATGTTTAGGGTAGTTTTCTGGGAGGAGGTCAATGGTGTGGTCAAACTGACTGTGTTTAGGCAAGGCAGTGGCTTCTTCTTCTGAGAAGACAGACTCCCAAGACTTCAAACATTTTGGGATCTCAGCTTTTCAAGATTCCATGGTGATGTTGTTTGGCTCTGGGATTTGCTGAGGGTTCTAGAATGGGTCATCTAAGGTTTGGCTCTCATGAGTGACAGTCACCTGATGGTTTCTATAGTCTAAGTTCAGTTGGTGGTCAATCCACCATTCAAAACCTATCACTACAGGTTTAGAAAGCTTCTTCATGACGTAGAATCTGGTGGGCAGGAGTTTCCATTTAACTTCAGGGAGACAGACTCTTTGCATTTGTGTGACAGGTCTGTTGTCTTGTTGCCCAAGGTTACCAGCTGGGAGTTTTAAAATTTTGCTCCCTTTTAAAAAAATTAATTTGATGTTGTTTAGTCCCTTGTCTTGCTTGTTTTGGGCCCTGACAGGTTTGGTGGATCCCATGGTGCCAAATTTTGGCCCTTGGTCCTTGCTTGGCTGATCTTTATCCTATGTTATCAAGTTGGCTCCTATCCTATGGTGGGCATTACCCTCTGTCCCAGCGGTCCCTCTGCCTGTGTCAAGCAGTGCTCCCACCAATAATTGGTATCCTGACAGACTCTCCAAGATATTTTGCCTTGGCAGATTGTACTGGCCAACCAGGCAACCTGATGCAATATGTGAACGGGGTTAGCTACTGTACCCTTGAAGACCAGCTTGAGATTAGCACTGAAGCAGGTTTAGGTTATTTAGGGAGCTGGATTTTTCAACAGTTGCTCCAGTTGATCCTGTGAAATGGGTTTGTAAGGGTGCTGCTATACACTTGGGTATGATAATTGGTGTAATGGATGGGGGGATTTCAAATAGATTCCTGGGCAGTCATATTGTACAACCAGCCTTGTGAAGGATGTTTAGATCCCAAGCTAGATCAAGTGAGATATTTTGATAAGTTGTTGGCAGGTTTAAAATAATGTATAGGGTAGATATAGATTATACCCTTTTTAGACATATATTTAATGGTTGATAGGCTGGGTATCTTTTTTCAATCTGGGTTACCCCAATCAATGGCTGGCTATAGGTTTTGAGGGCTTGGTATGGAACCTTTCGGTCATTGGGCGGTATAAAAATCTATCTAGTAAGCCTCCTTTCACCGCAGAAGCGATGGGCGTATAGTGCAAGTTGAATATCGGTAGTGGCAAGGGATTTGGTGAGGAGGCTTTGGTCGCCAGCCCCAGTAAGAACAAATCATGACCTCATCACTCGCCAAGCGTAGGATCATCCCATTAATTTTGTCAACACTAGAATTGGCTTAGTTGGGCCATTCCACCCTATATTTGTTGCTGTAGCGTTGCCACTATTAAAGTTGTTTCCCTTTTATTTTTCAAGTACAGTTGGTTGCGCAGAATGAGTAATGGACCAAATGATAAACAGGCTGCCGATGCTTCATCGCTGCTGCTTGGAGTGTTGAACGATAAGCCTACTCTTCCCAAGAGTGATTCATCCAGCATGCTCCTCTCCTTGCTAAACCAGCCCCCCGCCCAGGCGCCCCAACCCGAATTTCCAGCGCTTTCGAGCAGCAAGTCTCAGGCTAAATCCCCAAGCGATGTTGATGTCAAGGCACTTCTATTTCCTTCAGTCACCCCTTATTCAGATAACGAAAAGTATGCCCACCTGCTTGATCCTTTGTAAGCTTTATTTTTAACCCCTGCCTTTAGAAAGAAGCCCAAGGCGCAAAGAAAGATCTCCAAAAGAGCCGTTCTCGACGATGATAGTCGCCCCGGAACCCCAAACTTTGTTGTATCGAGCTCGCTCGTCATAAACGAAATGAACAATACCGGAACCAACTTTTCCCACGTGAGCCCATTTGACCAGATCCCAGATGATCTGGATAATTTTACTGCTACTGCCAATAAGGAGCCTTCGAGTAATAAGAAGTCTGGGGACAGAGTAGAGCCCTCCTCTGGGTATTTTAACTCTTTGAATGCTGCTTTAATTTCCTAGCTGCCCTGGGTTCCGGTTGTCTGGAAACTACTTGAGCCTTGGGCCCAAACCCTTTTCTGTGGCTACCCCTTTGGGCAAATCTTCCAATGAAATGCAAATAGCCAAGGTCCCGCATGAGTCTGCGGCTGAGACAAGAAAATCAATTATTGCACAACAAGGTTTCGCTGGCTACTCCGTCAAAGGTATTAGTTATATTTTTTAAGGAAGTAACAAAGTAGGCGGGAGGATCCGTGTGCTGAAAGAGATAGCGGGATCCATGGAACTTTTAAAAGAGCACAGATCCACAGTAGTTGATATGCAGTTCTGGAATCCGGAAAACGAACAGGAGCTCGATACCGAAGATCGGTACTTGATTAGCATATCGCTAGACAGTATATTGCTTCTTTGGCGCTTTAAAAACACTGGTCTCTCTCAAAAACCCATATCGTAAGAGAAGACTAGAGATCGAACTAAGCTTTAGGTATACTGTAGAGTTTGGACTCCAAGGAACTCCTAGCTCAGGGTCTTCTCACAGATACCGACAGCTAGCGTGGAATCCTGCCAACATGGATATTATTGCTGTAGCTACCGACTCTAACACAGTCCTCTTGATTGATCTATCAACATACATGAAGCCAAGCGGCAGTCCTCCAACACCAGAGGCTGAGCTTGGGAACATGCTGACTGAAGTCGAAGTTGGACATGTAATTTTTTTCAAAGGCACATCTAAAACGCTTCTAGGCTGTTACAAGTCTAGCCTTTTCACCAGACGGAAGGCAGTTGGCCATTGGAGAAGCGAGTGGGAGGATATTACTTGTAGAATTAGAGGATGCCACAGTTTGCAGTCAAAAGCATCTCTCAAAAGCTACCGACAACACCGTCACCTTTTTATCATTCATTACACAAAACACCAACTCAACTCTGTTGGTGGCGAGCGACAACAACAACGAGATCCACCTCCGAGATGTGTCAACCGATTCCAAGCTTCAGTCCATTAAATTTCAGTCTTCCTCTGGGGACCGGAATGCTATAAGCTATGAAAACGATAGCCATTTGTTGCTGGTGGGGAGTCAAACGAGATGTTCGCTACTAGCATTGCACATATCTTTAGAACCAACCCCCTGCTTTGATTTCGTCTCGGAGCACACTGTACCAGAAGCCATTCTCGATATCGATGCCACCCGCGACATAATGTCCTTCAAGGAACCACCCGCAAGTCGCTGTATCAGCCTCTACACCAGCCAAATCAACTCCAAATCTGTCTTTGTTGTTCCTGCTTCACGCTTATATCCCACTTCTACCCAATCATATCCACTGCTCGTTGGCTCAAGTCAGCCGCAACAAGGCCCTACTTCTGTGCCTCAAGGTAAGCATTCATTACAACATCTCATCCAGTAGCTGATGCCGACTTCTTGGCTGAGCTTTTCTCGCTTGGCTCCAACTCCGCTCCTTCAGACCCTTCCCCTGCTCCACTCGTGCAAGAAGATGGCTCTTTATCTCTCACCAACCTGTTCCTTGCCCACGAATCCATCTCTAAACCCAAGCCCAGGCAGTCGAAAGCTGCCCCCAAGCCTGAAGCATGCCCAGTGCAGAGTAGCATTATTTCGCAAGAACATTTCCCTAGTCTAACCAAAAAGGACCCAACTCCGCGCACCGACAAGGAAGTCCCAGCAAGCAAGCCAACTCTTGCACAGGTTGTTTCGCGCACCCCCGAAGACATCACTTCCATCATCAAGCGAGAAGTTTCAGGATCTGCACAACAGAATTCCAAAGATATTGCCAAGCTGGGTGGTCAGCTGAATACCATCACACGCGATATAAAATCACTCCCCGCTTCCCTCAACCAAACGCTGGTAGGAGAAATCAACAACTCCCTACGAGATTGTGTCCAGCAGCAGATCCCCCAAATCCTAGACGATCGCTTTACACTTGCTTTCAAACAATTCCTCAGCGGCAAGGTACCAATCCATTTATAACCATTCATCTTTAGGAATTCCACTCCATTCTAGAGTCTCAGCTGAAGAAACACGCAGTCGAAGCCATGATTTCCTCCAACGTCACCTCAGCAATCGGAGAAGCTGTTTCCGACCAGCTAGCCAAAGGAGTTCAGAAAGTGGTTGCTCAACAGATCGAGAGTGTCCTGATCCCGGCTTACGAAGCAGCCTCCGCCAGCATGTTCCAGCAAATGCATAAATCCTTCTCTGAAGGATTGAAGAAAAGTACTCCAATCCCCTTGGTAACCTACTAATCCTTTCCAAGTCCACGAAAGCCACGAAGCTCTCCTTTCTTTGCAACAGGCCCAGCTGACCAAGGTTAACGAGTTACTCGCTTCTCAAAAGTCCTCCCCCAACAACTTACCAGTCCCCATAGAGGGAGGTTCTTCCTCCCATCCCAAGAAAAACTCACCTCAAAAGCCAGAGCCAAAACATAAGCCAACTGCTGCTCCTGAATACAGTCCCCCTAAGCCAGCCAACAAAGTAGTTCCTCCACCTTCCTTGCAAGTTGAAGAATCCATTTCAGAGGTATCTCTTGTGCTTGAGTCTATCTCATTTTCTAGGCCTTGGCTACTTCAGACCATAAAAGACTAGTTGCTTTGTTTTCTGAAACCTCACCCACCTCAGTGTTCAAGTATTGTGAGTTCCCCCAAAAAAGTATGCTCATCCTTGCCAAGCTCATGACCAAAGAGCTTGGTAATCATACCGATTTGAAGCTCTCCATCATCAAAGAATGTCTTAGTAGACTTTTGCCCAAGGTACTCCTTCTATTTCTCAAATGCTTACGTTTTAGGATCCTTCCATCAGCGAACACATTGGCCGGTTTCTCGCTACAATCAAGGCTAGCTTAAACAACTTTAGTTCTAAGCTCACGGGGTCCGATTCTGACAACCAAACTCTGGCCACCTTAAGGGCTTTAATGGACTCTTGTTCCACTATCCTCTCTCCAAAATAAAGTAGAGTCCACGGTTAGGCTTGTATATCTACTTTACTAACTGCTGATTAGCTATTTAAATCCAACCTATAAGTCATAATACTTAATATTTTTTTATTGGGTCGATTAAATAAATCATATGAAACTGAGCTCGGCTGAATATCAACCATGAATGATTGGGTCTTTACTTAATGGAAGTATTATCAGTGCTTATTTCAAAATCCAGTTTAACTTTTCTTAAATAGTTCTTCAACTCTAATAATTAAATATTTAAGAAACAAGAACTTCAACTCATTAGCTTGAACCAGTAGATTTCCAATCAAACCAACTTTTAAAGCAGACACCAACCCTTTACCAAGTTATTGACAAATCTGAAGCCCCCTTCCCCAGAACCAAATTCACTTTCCCCCGAATGCAGCATCACAAAAACACCATTTCCATCCATACCATCTCAAAAACAATATCAGATACATCATCTCAAAACACCGTATCCCGATTAGGAACACTATCACAAACATCAGTCATGCCTGAAGCTAAAAACCATGTAAAAAATCTATAACAAAAATGGGCTAATCAGTATCAGCAATTCAATTAACCCCCAAAGTCAAGCCAACCAAAAAAGGCCCTGGTGATCTATTCTACATATGAGATATACTATATACAATAAATGTAGCAGTCCCAGATACCAAAGAAAAGTTCAAGAAGAGGAAAATAAGGTAAGAGGGAAGAGGAGGAAGAGTTTATTCAGGAAGGACCATACATTGGTCAAGAGAGCCACTGATATAGCTTGCCCATGCCCAAGCTTAATATCCCTGGGATACTAGGCAAAGCAGCCCCTGCCTACATCCAGGTCCTTCTTGCCTGCCCTGGTTTGCTTTTGGGGTCACCCTTTTTTCCATGCCTGTTTTTAAGAGGTGGGCAGATATCAACTGTTGGGGTTTTCAGTGAACACAGATTCTGATGAACTTGGGCTTTTTAACCCAGACCCTTGCTGCAAACCAGCTATGTCACCCTTCAAAAAAAAGATGGGCTTGATTACCCCATATTTAACCTGCTGGAAGCATTTCACTGAGCTGAGCCATCATATTTCCTGATGCCGCAAGCTCCTTATAAGACTCTGATCCATTGGCTTTCAAAGTACTCAAGGAATGAAGCAGATGCCACATTACTTGCAGTGATATACAGATATCAGATGATGGTTCCAGGAAAGGGATCAGCCTCTTTTTTTCTCACCAGGACAAGGGCAGAAATCCAGTAGAAGACATCCTTGGCCTCTTTGTCCTTTCTGTGTTGGCAAGCTTATGAAGATCCAAGAACTTTTGGAGTCAGGGGCAGAGTACTTGCCAGAAGTGAGAACAGCATCCCCAAGGGGAGCTCTAGGAGACTTTTATGAATGCATTTGCTTGTGCTTGCTCAAATTTGACTACCAGATAGGTACATTAAGGCAAGCTCTCAGGCAGCTCTTTGGTTGGGATGGCATCCTCTTTCTGATATCAGGTCTTCTTTTTGCGCCCTCTGGCCTCCTTGATCTCCTTTTCTGATGTTGGGATGAATTTATCCAATTTGTTCTTAATCATTGTGAGAGCACAGAAATGTGTGTCCTGCTTCTTATTGGGAAGAAAACAGTAGACAAGGTGTTGGGAATTTCATCAAGCAATGGTGCCAGTTATTACAAAGCTCACAGATTGGGGTTTCTGCCGCCAAACCCATAAATTAGTAGTATAAAAAACAATGATGCTAACTATGACGGAGCTGGCAAACATGAATTGCAGCTGCCAAATAGCATAAGTTGGTAGTATAGATCATATGCATATTGGATCAGCAGTAGTCTGCTGACCTGGATCTTAAATCAGCCAATGATAAGCGCTGCCGCGGCACTAAATGATACATGATTTGTTGCCACTCCACTTTGGAAAAGATACAGGCGCCAGCTAGCAACTGGATTAGTTGCCAAAGCGCCAAACTGCTTTTACGCCAAGCGCCAACTGAAAATTATTGCCGACGCCAAGGCGCTGCTTTACTTTTACATCAAGCGCCAAGGTGCTGGGTTCAATTCCCCATAATCTTAAATTCCCATATTAATCACATTAATGAGCATTGTGTTCAGAGCACGCCAAGGAAGTAGGAAGTGATCCTGAAGTAACTAATTTATTCCATGCCAGCAAGGATCACCTGTGCTGGGTGAAGATGAAGCTATTCTATTGGTTGACGTGCAATAGGCGCCAAACCTAGATCAATAATGACCCAAATTAGGGGGTGCTAGAATTTCCTAGAAGACGTTGCTAGCAGCCCAGGGATTAACCTGACAGATGGTATAAGAAGGATTAATTGATTACAATGAATAAAAATCTTGACTTGCCTTTAATATATCTTTAATCTGGCTGACCTTTGTCCTAATCTTTAAGTGCTTCTGCATGATCAGACGCCATTTCTGGGCAATAATTGTGTTTTCATTCAATCCTGGCTCTTCGGATACAATACTACTCATATCCTCACATATGAATGTATTCAAGCAAATGCCCTGTGGCCAATAATCTCAAATAATTGTGGCGCTGATATGCAAAAAGTGTGACACAAGGGAAAGGACTATATTACCAACTTTTCTGTGAATCTTCTAAAGCTGGCTGAAGAGCTTTGATTGGTTATAGAGCTGCCATCGGCTGGAAAGGTTTTGTATTTGAGAATTTCATGTAGATCCTGGCTTGTGAAAAGCAAATTATATGCTCTGTTGCATTTACATCAACATTGTGAAGGAAGAAGCGCTAATCATGGTGGGACGCTTTTTTCTTCACAGTTAAGATAAGCTGGTAAATTGATGTGGCACCAATACCTCCAGTGCTTAGCAAAAATTTCTGATTGGTGCAGTGTTGCTGTAGCTCTGCAGCGTCACCAACAGAGGCGAGCTGGAAGATATTGAGATTTAAAAGGGCGTTGTTGACTGTCTCAGTGTGTGATAAATGAGAAGCAGGTTATTGAGAAGCAGATTCTTGTGCTCAGCCACAATCAAGTCATGACTCCAGCAGCAACTAAAAGGCTGTCATCAACAATCCCAGGGAGACCAAAGGTGGGGAGAGAATTCATGAAGCTGTCAGGAATTGCTCTCCTGACAAACAGTTACTTCATGGATGAAGACATGCTCCAGCATATAGAATTATATCATCCATGTTACTGCTGCTCAATTAATTGCCAATTAATTGCTCTTATGCCCCACAGCAATGCAGATGCAAGCACAGCCTTCAAGGAACTCATTATTGCAATGCATCTAAAAACAACCTGCATCATGATTCCTGCAACTTCATATGAAGCACTCCTCCTAGTTCAGACTCATTAAGACTTTACCCCAATTCCACCTTCTTTAGTATAAGAACTCCCATATAAATCTCAAGTTAATTGTTTGATTAAAATTTATTTCTACAATAAAACAATATTGCATTATTATTGTCAGGATACCAAGAGTACTGTGGAGCTCCAGCAGGTGAGGGGAGGAGTTGAAGCAGGTACTGGCATGGCCCACCAGATGATGGGACCTAACTTCACCAGATAGGAAAGAGCCTTCCCAGCCACAGCCCAAGGCCCAGCTGCTGGCAAGGCAGAGTCAATCAATCCTGTGAGCGCCAGGTAAAGCACTCCCAGGAATCAACTACTCTGGCCAGTGGCATCAGAGGTGGGTGGGGTTGAGATGGTCGGTTTGGGTGTCAGGGGTGATTCCATGGGGGCCAGGTAAGCAGCAGGATTGTTGTACTTCCCGTTGTAGATTAAAGGGTAGATGATGATTGCTTTGCCATCACAGAAAATTTGGTAGGGTTCCTTGGGAGCATCTGGGCAAGTGTACCAATGTGTCAGGGATCCACTCTTGGGCAGCTGGCCCGCTGGTTTTGGGGGTAACTTGGGCCAGGTTTTTTGCGGGCAGGGCCCATCATAAGAGAGGAGCTAACTTTAGAAGGTAAGAAGCAGACTTCCTCATCCAAGATCACGGGCCGGCGGCTGGAACAATAGTATCCGCCACCCTCGTGAGGGTGATGAACACTATTCCAAAAAGCTTACTGGTATGGTTGGTTGGGAGGTCAGGGGAGGAGGCTGGCATTGGTTTGGGTGTTACAGGTGGTTTCATATAGATGTTGTAGGCCAGGAGATAGTTGAATTTTCCTCTAAATAGTTTGGGGATAGAGAATATCCACAGGCCTTAGCAGTTGTATCTGATGGCAGATTGGATGCGGGCTAATAAGTCAAGTTTGATGATCTTCTCTGGTGTATAATCTTTATATTTGGGCTTTAATGGATATTTGGTAAAATGAACGGGCCTAAAGGGGATACCAGGTGGACAGAAAACTGCAGGCAGAGGGGCAGGAGGGCCAGGAGATCTTGAACTGAACTGATAGACGGCAAATACAAAATATGACAGTAGCTGTATAAGCCAAGGTAACATAACCTTTATTCAAAAATGGCAATAAGTTTGGAGCATGGGGTCCTTTGGTCTATATAGCACCCCACCTCCAAACTTAACATTTTCCATGAGGGGTTCATCAGGGCATTGGGGAAAGCTGGGCTGGGGAAATTGGGTACTCAGGTCTAAAGGCAGCAAAATGGCACTTGGCCCGGGAGTTCTTTTATTGGTCAAGAATCTCAATTTGGCTACCTGATTATCTTGCTCTAGTGTTGTGGTCATGGGGTTGGGCCGCAGGCCCGTGCCTCTTTCCTGTGTTGGCTCTTGATTGGTTACTTGAGAGGACTTCAAACTCATGAAATTCACATAGGCGTCATCTCTGCCTCCATTAGGCAATTTGAGAGGCTCCTCCTTGGGCGCCACCATGGTAGAGCTAGTGCTGGTGTTCTGACTTTGGGGCTTAGCAGGAGCCTCAGCTTGCAGGGGCTCAATCCCAAAAAAACACAAGCGGGCGGCCCCGCAATCCACAGACCCGGCAGCCTGGGGGGATCCAGGGTCGGGGTTCAAATCCTGCTCCTGGGCCTGGATTTCCAGAGGGGAAGAATTGTCAACCTTGACACAATGCAATTATTCCAAGGTCCAGGGGTTGTGATCAGGATTATGAGGGTACTCAGTGAAGTGCACAGGGCCAAACAGAGCGTCAGGAGAGTGATAGTAGTCAAAGGCTTTGGGTTTGTCAAATGGTGCTTGGTTATCAATCTCTGAAGATTAGTACTGGTGCTTAGATGATTTCAGATGGAAGAGTATCAAAAATATATAAGTTATTAGATTGGTGAACCAAAGTTTCCTAACAACTTTATTGGTAAGGATGATGATACAGAATTTTTTCTGGTGCTTCTGGCTTATATACTTACTCACATGCAGGTGCCTCTGGGCATTCTTCTGGTGCTATCTGTGTGGCAAGGCTTGGCATCTCAGGTTCTGCTGTTTGGTTGGCTGCTTCATGGTCATTTTTGGGGTTTTTGGGAACAGTTGTTTGGCTTTTTGATGGTCCATCTTGGCTTGACTGGTCATTGATTTTGGCAGGTTTAGCTTCTGGGGTTTTGGGGGTTTTCCCAATTTGATCATCATTCTGGGCCTGGCTTGACAGGCTTTCCTGAGCCCAAGGAACTTGATTAAAAAAAGGGGTCCCCAATTAGGGACCCCAAATTACTTAATGGAAGATGGGCTTGATATGGGTTTACTGGGCAGCTAAAAATAGCCTGCCCAGGCCCAGTCAAACCCACCAAGGCTTGGGCGTAGCTTTTGGGGCCCAGAACGGGACCCTCAGCTGCCACCAGGGCAGGTGTGGGCAAATCTCCCCACCTGCTAGCCCCGCCTGGTGGCTAGAAGCGGATTCAATTCCTGCCTGGGGCCTCAAAGCTGTTACTTTCATAACAATTATCACTTGAGTGTCTTTTAGTAGCTCCCTAGAGCAGATGATTGGAATCCCCCATTTGTGATCCTTAGTTACTATCTGGCTCTCCTTATTCCTGTCTTATATCCTGTCTCTAGGGCCTGCTACCTTGTGCTTTCCTGGTCCTTGCCATCCCTACAGCTTGAAGAGCTATCTTCTGTTGTACAGAGCAATGGACTCTTGTTCAATGCCACAGCTGTATTTTTCTCTATAAAGAAGGTCCCTTTCAGAAGCCCAGAGGCAACAGGTAAAACTTTAACGGTCAAAGTTAATAACAAACTTCAACCCTTATTAGAGTAGAGAATGATGAAGCAAGGTCTTTCAAACCCCTTGCATTCATTTAAGAGAGGGGATGGAATTAAAGCAGAAGGCTGAATGCCCCAAACTAATCAACCAATGATATGGGAGGATATGGACACATTTCTTGAGGTACAAAGATCTGGACAGATTTTGAATAGACAGGATCAAAAAGAAAACCTGACTCACCTAAAATTGAGGGACCTGTCTTGGGTGCATATAGTACTGTTCCTAGCTTCTGTGGCACATGATATTTAGCCAGAGGTGTCTCTTGGGGGCTAGGTGGAGGCATCTTTTAAGTAATTCTGCAAGTAATAGTGTGAGGACTCTTCATTGGCTTTTTCAGTAAATCTTTGGATAAATATCTAGGAGTGATTTGGCAGAGATCCCCAAGCATTTGGTGAGAATTTAAGTGGAGGTCCAAGGGAGAGAAATGACTTTATACCAGGAGCAGGGTGTAAAGTTACTTTCCCCTTTGGCTCTGGATAGAGTAATCTTCTCTTGTTGCACTAAGAAATCCACCCAAAATCCAGCTAAACCTCTTAAATCCCTTGAGGATTTAGCTCACAAAATTGAAAAGAGATTTGTATTTTCATACCCCTCTCAGGTGTTAACCACTGATGTGCAGATTTCTGTTCCCACTTATAAGGAATCCCTGATTAATTTGGACTACTTGTTGGCTTGGTTCTGCCCCCATTTAAAACAGATAAAGCATAACCAATCAGAGTGCGCTTCTTTCAAGTTGTCAAAATCCACTCAAGCTGAAGCCAATGGTCCCCTGAAGCACCATATAGGATCAGCCAATAAGAAGCCAACTTGGAAGTTGCTGGGAAACACTCCAACCCACCTGAATCATCCTTGGAAAATTTCTCTCCTGGCCAACCAGATCCAAGGCCTGGGTCAGGTGACCTTTAAACTCAAGGCCTATCTTTTAAAGCAAGACAGGGGGCTTTTAGTCCCCTGCTTGCTCATTCTTGATGATAAAAGTTAAGCTTTTAAATATTCCCAAATTTTGAAATTGGTGCCCCTTTTATTGGCTCTTTATTTCCTATTAGGTTTTAGTAAAAGTGTTGGGCTTTACTTACCTTATACATTGCTTTCAAGTCTATGGTGTCTTCTCTAAAGCTGTAAAGTCACTTCCCCCTTTAGCCTTGGATAGGACAATCTTTCTGTGCCGCACAAAAAAATCTGCTCAGAAGCCAGCCAAGCCCCACAATTCCCTTGAAGATTTAGCCCACACAATTGATGAGAGATTTGTGATGGCATACCCTTCTCAAGCGGTAATTAATGACGCTTTGGACTCTGTCCCCACTTGGGAGGAATCCCTAATTAATTTGGATTACCTTCTGGCTTGGGCTCAACCACATTTAAAATTAATTAAGTCCAAACACCCAGGTTGCGCTACTGCTAAACCACCAAATTCCAATCCAACTGGATTGAATGCTGATTTAAATCATTCCAGTATGGCCAGCCAATCAGAGTTGAAGCCAGAAATTATTGCAAAACTCTCCAAATCAATGGATGAGCCCTCATAAAATTTCTCTTCTGGCCAATCAGACCCAGAAAATGGGTCTGATGACCTTTCAAATTTGAAGTCTGTCCCTTAAAGCAAGACAGGGGACTTTTGGTCCCCTGCTTGCTCATTCTTTTCAAATTAAAGTTCTAGCTTTCTCTATCAGAATTTTAGTTGTTTTTGGGTCTTCTATCTGGCCCTATAGTTTTATAAGATTTTTAGTAAAAGTTTCTTCTTGCCTTACCTTCCCCTTGCCTCCTTGGCCCTTCTTCTTCTTCCTGAAGTGCTTGCCTGTATTGTCAACGTTAACGTTGAAGCTTTCCTCTTCCGCTTTGAAGAAAGCAAATCAATTTTAAAGATTATTATTGAACTCTCTATATTTACCTACTATAAGTTTGATTTTGTGGTCAATTTGCTTTTGCTTGCACTTGAGTTTCATTCACACTTTGATAAGCTTCCTATACACTTTAATAAGTTGTTATATACGTTTTCAAAATCATTTAAAACCATGGTTGCCGTTCTTTACCCTATACTGGTTATACAGAGCCCTTCTGGTTGTTTCTGAGCCTTCAGTCTTTAATTTAAGGGTTACAGAAAACAAAATTACCTGCATTTTCTGGGCTCCTCTTCCAGATCCCAATCATGTTAGTCCCTCTGGCCAAGTTTGTGGTCTTCACCTTGGCGCTGGCTCTGTTGATGATTTGGTCTACCTCTCCAGATCTTTGGGGGCATGTCACCAATTATTTCCTCTGAGTTGGTGCAAATCCTGACCAGCTCTTGAACATGTTCTAAGATATCCCCGCACACACCCAGGGTATATACACCACTAGTGAGAATGTGGTGAGAAGCCTGACCTGCAATGACCTTGACCTCTCTACCACCAAAATGGTCCCTGCCACACCCCTTAGTCTGGTACACCCCACGTCTCTTTCCTCTGAGGACTCACCTGTCCTGATTTCTGAGGGAAGCGTGGGGACTCCAGAGCTCACTCCTAAGCGCATCCTGGTTGCTTAGCGGAATGATCTTAATGGGTTTGGATTCCTACTTTCTCCGGGTGTCTGCTGCATCCTCCCTATGGACACCCCTTCAAGTGGCCATGCCATTCCTATACTGAATGGCGTCCTGGTGGATCCTCCCTCCAGGATGGGAGCCAAACTTAGTTAGTTTAGCCCCCCTCTCTCACAAAAGCTCCTAGAGTTAAATTTAGTATGAATGTTAATGTTTACCTCTTTTGTTTTCAAAGCCTGAGTTTGAAATTTAAAATTAGTATTGAGTTCTTTATAAATACTTACTTTAAGTTTGAAATTCTTGAGTTTTTGCTTTGCTTTGCTTTTGCTTTGAAAACCAATTCACGCTCTGTAAAGGCCAACCCCTTGTTTTTACTGTTTAAACAGGGTTCAAAGTCTTTCTTGCTCCTGGGTCTCAAAAATACCCCTGGTATATATTTTTTGGCTCCACTTGTCCCCCCCCAAAGAAAAAGTCCCCTATTTTCCTGAATCCCCCCATGTTGGTCCCATTGGTCAAGTTTGTGGTCTTCATTCTAGCTTCAGTATTGGTGATGATCTGGTCCACTTTCCCAGACCTCTGGGGATGTTTGTCTTCTTTGGTCCAATATGTGGGAGAAGATCCCACTCACCTCCTGCATTTGATTGAAAATCTTCCTGGCTATGCCCAAGACCTGTTTATTCAGGAAGCCAGTCATAGGCAGAGGCATTGGGCGGCTTGGGGTGAGGTGCGGTCGAGCCGGCAGGTAGGGCCCACCATAGAATGGGTGCTAACTTGATAATATAAGATAAAGATTGCCTGAGCAAGGACCAGGGTCCAGAGCTGGGGACCACAGAATCCACCAATCCTGTCAAAGTAATATAGAGTACTCCAAACAGTTGGGTAGAGGTGGTCTTGGCGGCGGCAATGGGTTCCAAGGGGGTGTTCTGGTCTTGGGGTTAATGGCGGAGTCATGGGAACAAAGTACGCTGGTAGGTAGTTGTACTTGTCCTTGAATAATAAGGGCGGTATCTCAACTCTCTTTCCTTCATTTCCTATGTATTTGGTACTTCTAGTCCTTGCCAAAGGGTTGTCAATGAGAATGGTTTTCAAGTCATACTCTGAATAGGCCGGGTTGGGGGGGGGTACTTGGTAAAGTGCACAGGTCTAAAGGGAGCTCCTGGGGGCGGTATGATACCTGGGGCAATTTGGCAGGTTGGGCTCAGAAGGGGGCGGCGGCCTAATAGTCTACTTGACCCAAATTACGACAGAAGATCACTAAGACTAGATAAGGTAATATTTGTTTGAACCAAAGGTTCATAAAACTTTATTATCAAAAATGACAATGGGGTCTTCACTGTACCGCCAGGGTTTTTATACCCTGGGACTTTGCTTCTTTGATTTTTGCAGGGTTCAGGTTTGCAGACAAGGCACTGGCGGGACGTGGGTCTTGGCTTGGGGTCTTGAGGGCGGCAGATCAAGGTTGTGCCTGTTCTGGAAAATAGGAATGGCAATGCTTCATTCTGCTGCCACTGTTCACTATGTCACCTGAGTAGTCCAATTGTACTACCCCTTCTGGGCGGAAGACTGGCAGTTGCTGGTGGTCATTGGCAAAGTTAAAAATAGATTTTTTTAACCTCCTAAAGGCAAGCTGCAACCTCTGCATAGGTTTGGGTCTTTGGTGGCTCAAGGTTAGCGTCAATCTGATGACCATTTGGGGAATTGTCCTTGGGAGAATGACAGGTCTCGGAGTAACTTTTTAACTTGGGTATGCAATTTAGCAAGTGGGCGGGTTCTTGTCCACTTTGAATGACTTGAGTAATAAGGTCCTCTGTAGTAGGCCGGCGGAACGCAGAGTAATTTACCAGTTTGAGTCTGTGATTTAACAGATTGGCGGGTCCTGGACTGGTCTGGAGGGTTTGATCTGCCTTCTGGGGACTGGGGTTCAACTCTTGGGTTTTCAATACAAGTATTGAAATGTCATTCATGACATGTTTGCTACCAGTGAACATCTTGTCAAAATCCTCTCCTGTGATGACCTCCAGTTTTTCTCCCCCAATTATGACCTTGCAGCCCTCTCAGAAGCATAAACCTCTGTGGTTTCTCCTCCCTTGGAGGCTGAGCCCTCTGTCTCCAAGGCAAAGTCATCTTCCCTTGAGCTCACCCCAGTTGCACCCCTTGGTTGCTTGGTGGGATAGTTCTGATGAGGTTGGACTACTACTTTCCCCAGTTGTTCCCTGTTTTCTCTCTCTGGACATCTGTACAAGCAACCATACCAAATTTACACTGAATAGTATCCTGGTGGATTTTCCCTTTGGGATAGGAGCCAAGCTTAGTTTAGCCCCCTCTCTTACACAGGGGAGCCTCCTGGTTGGTTGGAAGAGAAAAATTTCATATCAGAATCAGGGAGGCTGGAGAGTTCAGGATTAGTTTACCCAACCAGATCTGACTAGTGGTGATTACAGGTTGAGCAGGATAGCTTAAATCCAGGGATTCAGGGAAGGGGCTTTCTGTTTTGAAAATTCTGATTAGCTGAGACAGATTTTTTTGGCATGAGAGTGAAACCATACCAGCAAGTAATCTCAATTGATCACAGTTTTCCCTGTGTTAGAACCAGAAGTTGGGACCAGGTGGGGATTGTTTGTGAGGTATATGCTAATACAAACCTCTCATCAATTTTGTGCGCCAAATCTTCCAGTGAATTTAGAGGTTTGACAGGGATTCAAGAGAATTTATTAGTTCTTCAGGGGAGAATGTCCCTATCCAAGGCCAAAGGGGGAGTAACTTTACATCACCTGTCTTTTCTAACCAGGCTGGTAAATAAAAAGGTCTAGATTTCTATTTATCAGCATCAGCTAATAACAACCACCTGTTCTTGATGCCACCCTGCCTTTCCTAAAGTCCTGCCATCTGCCCGCCCAAGATTTCAGAAACCCAATCTAAGAATGAGGCCTGAAAAGTGGCATTTTACCTTGCCGGATAAAAGATGAGCCCTGTTGTCATTCTGATAATAAAATGTAGCAAACCTTTGGTTCAAAATGATGCTGCCATATATAGTTCTTGTCTTTTTCCACCTTCATATTACATCTACAGGCTCTGACACCCCTGTTAGTCTGCTTATCAATCCTGCTGTCAGGGCCCAAGGGCTTCTGACTCTGAACCATTAAATTGAAGATTGGATGTATTTGATTTATTTATTTCAAGGACCAAAAATGACCACAAATGAAGGGGAGAGAAGTCAGGCTCTTTTTATACCATTTGATCTGACTCTTCCAGATCATTCTCAGAGGTTCTTGGGTCTTCATCTGGGGGCTCATTCTGTGAGTCTGAGACATCAGCTGATTGTATGGCATCATATTCCTTTGAGAATCTTTGAACTTCACGCTTTGCTTCTGTTTATTGTCCAAAAATAGTCCAAATCAAAGCTCCTGCTTTGCGGTTTTAATTTGAGCGTAAAAACGTCCAAATCAAAGCTCCTGCTTTGCGGTTTTAATTTGAGCGTAAAAACGTCCAAATCCAATCAGTATTGGCTGAGATACACTGGTATTTGTCCGCACAGCGTTGATTGTTGTCTTTGTAGGCCCGATACCTAATTGCATTTCTTTTTTGGGACGTATCAATGAGTTCTCCTGGGCTAAATATTTAAATCAAATTAACTTCTGAACCAGTTCACCTAGAGAGACCATCAAGAGCTCGTTTTGACGGCAAGGATCTGCTCTATCAGCCCAGGTAGTTAAAACGCAATTTTTATAAATAATAATGTCATGGCGGTTCATGACACCTGCCGCCCCTCTTCCCAAGTTTTTCTATCCAGCAAAAACACTATTTGATCCCATTTATTTCACTAAATATCCTGTGTTACGGTAGAAAATCAAATGAAAGGAATAGTGCGTCCACTCAAAACCAGAAACCAGCAAAGAACTGCAGCCAAACCCTTGAAATAAATAGACAACTTGAATGCCGTCATAGACAAAAAATAGGTCAAAGCTGGGGTTGCCCAAATAGCCCTGGAAAATCTGGACCTGCCTTATTTTCCCCCAATTAATTATGACAAGAAAATCATGTGTTATACTTTATTTGGGGATGGCAGCGCTTGATCCTCTGGTTGCCAATTTTTTTGAATTATGACAACATTGACTCAAATTCCAATGCAGGACCATCAACTGCAGAAAATATTATTGCCAGCCAATCAGATGCCAAAGAACCCCCTCCTCTCCCATCCTGATTTCCCTTAAGACTTCCTCATTCCTCTCTAGAAACTTGTTTCTACATAGCTTATTATCCCTGAGAAAATAAAAGAAGTTTATCCCAAAATGATGGCTCACTTGGGGCTGTTTGCCCCTATTCTTGAAAGACTAGCCTCTGTAGCAGTAAAGGTTGCCATAGATTTCATGGCCGCAACCTGGCCCACACTATACATATTGATGCCTTCTGATTCTCTCTCAAATTTACCCTTACAGATCACTTGCCTATTGACAATTTCCATTTCAATCTTTTTCTACACTGACATTGGATCCAAGATGTTGAAACTGTCCTCCCAATTTGGTCTCCTGCTTGTCAAGCAACTCACAATTTGTTTATTATATCCTCATTGTATATACTTGAATCATGCCACATACCACTTTGCCTTAACACTCTGAGCCCTGCTTACTCAAAGTTCAACTTGGAGAACATACTACTTGGTGACCCCCTGAAAAGAACTAGAGTTATCAAAACTATAGGTTGCAAAGGAAAGTGGTACATGAGATTGCCCAGATTGTTCTGTGACAAGTACAATTATCTGCCTGCTTACCTTGTTTCCGTAAATCTGCTACTGTCCCCTCAACCTAACCGCCCAATAGAACCAGCCACCGCTGATACCATGTTCACCCAGCTGTTTGGAGTATTTTACATTAATCTCACATGCTTGGTGGACTCTATTCTGCTAAATTCTGGTCTCTGGCTCCTGCTTGGGCAATCCATATTCTATGTTATCAATTTGGCACCCATCCTATGGTGGGCACTTTTCACTGGCCTGGCAGCTTCTGTCCTGAGTCACCTAATTTTTCCACCTATGCCTGGCTCCCTGCCAGTCATTTATAGGCAAAAATAGAGAGAGAAAAATTATGTACAGAAGAGAGGTCAAGGCAAGACACAATTTGAAAGGGTTTTTGGGAAATGAGAGGGCAAAAGAGGCTAAACACACAGCCACAATCTCAAGGAAACATGGACTGTTTGCTTGATGTACCTATCAAATCTGAATCCCAACCTTAAAGGATCAAGACAATATTTTACCCAGAGATAATTTTCATTGGCCTTATACAACAATCATCAATCTGGAACCTTAGTAAGATGTCTGAAGCCATAAAGATCCTCTAGCTTTATCTACTAAACTTATCTGGTTGACCTTTAGTGTTTCCAAATTCTTGTCCCCCTA
The DNA here is from genome assembly GCA_014839935.2 of Entomophthora muscae. Classification (NCBI taxonomy): domain Eukaryota; kingdom Fungi; phylum Entomophthoromycota; class Entomophthoromycetes; order Entomophthorales; family Entomophthoraceae; genus Entomophthora; species Entomophthora muscae. Next base: position 7,673 of record QTSX02007490.1, on the reverse strand, counting down.
TTGTCAGTACCCTCCTAAAATACAATAAAATTTGTGCTGTGTACTTTATTAATATGTTAAACTCTTAAATTGGGTTCAAAGCTTCTTTAAAGTTGCTTCTATATCAATTTTTATCTAATTATTCAATTTCGAGTCTCTTAAATCATGCACAACCTGTTTTGTCAAATGCATGCATGTCTTCACTTGTTTTTTTGTATCTTATGATCTAGTGAACCGATATTAATGCTCAAATATATTTCGGAAAGCCTGAAATGAGAGGATTCAAACTGAGCTTAATTCACAGCATTTATGAATTTAACACTTGCCTTCTGACACAACTTCCTTGTAATTACCCCTGTTTCCTCTCAAATTCAAACACTAAGTGTATAAATTCTCCTATTCTCTCTCTAATCCCATACTACAACATTTTCTCCCTCTTGGCTTCTCAAATAAATCTGGTTTATTAAAATATCTTTGATCAACTTTTATCTTGTCTTACTTGCCTTGTCCTTTTCTGTCTGATAAGCATGAGTTACTTGAGATGGTCTTAAAGCTGGAGTTCTTGGTGGCCTTGATCTAATCAATAATCTAGTTTTCAGCCCTGACACCTCTGAAGGTGCCCCCTCTGTGGTGTCCCCTTCTACCAACTGTGCTCCTTGGTTGCTGGTGTTATTGGGAACTATGGCGGTCTTTGTTTATTTTCCTCCCTTCACAGCATATTTCCTGTGGATCCTGTTTTAAGAGGCTAACCGAGATTTGAACTGGGTGGTGTCCTGGTGGTACATTTCCCCAGAATGAAAGCTGGATTATGTTAATCTAACCTCTCTCTCACAGGCATCCACCTTAAAGCAACCCCAATTATTTTGCATGAAATGATAGTAAATTATCCGAAGCTACAGTAAAAAATGCATTAACAGCTGCTTCTCTTCAATCTAGGGAAGTATCCATTTTATTTTAAGGTTCTTAAGGATTTAAATTAAAGCTAACATCTGTGTATTTCAACCTATAGAATAAAAACAGGTCTTTGCCTAGAGTATGTGTATAGCATCCTAAACATTTTAGCTCTGTTGAGCTAGAATATGGTGGCATTTGATGTTATATAGACATGTAAATCAAGAATGTGTCGTTTTACTGTAAGATTTTCGTCTGATCGCTTTGCCGTGTCGATCCCAATTTTATATATTAATTTAAATAACTAAATTAAAAATATTGTTTGAACTAACACAAGAATTTGATTGTGGCTGGTGTTGTGGTGACTTTATCCGGTGTGATCAACTGTGGTGTTTTTGTTTATTTGCGCTTTAAGAATTACGCGTATGATTAACTCCGGAAGCCAGGTTTCAAAGAACTTGTGCATTCCAACGCCAGCCTTCAGACTTCCGCGTATATAAATGGAACGAAATCAAGGAAGCAGAAGCCCTGGATTTTTGACACTACACGCCTATTAAACACGTTTTACATTTTTTGAAATGTATATCCACCTGCCCGTCACTTCGTTTGTCTTATTCCAACTTTTGATAAGCTCGGCTTTTTCTTCCATGGCTTCGCCACTATCTTTGAATCTCAAGGGCACTTTCCAAGAAAAAGCCCCCGTAAGATATTCTTTTACATATTTTCCTTTTAAAATGTTCTAAACTATTTCCTTTCAGGACTCCAAGCGTGTAGTTTGGAAGTACTTCAAGAATTTAACCTTTACTGATGGTTCTTACACTTTGCTTGACACTTTCTATTGTCCTCCTGGCGTCGCTCCTCCTAAAACCTTTATGCCCATTCGTCCAACAACCGGTCAGTTTACTATCAGTGCAGAATCATTGCAAGAGCTGGAAGGGTACCATACTCTCCGTCTCTTGATCTAACTTTTAACAGGTCAAGTGCTCAGTTGACACTCAACCCAGTAGCCAACGTTCAGGGACAAGCCTCGTTCAGCAAACCTAGTAGAGTATTTTCTATCCAAGTAGAAAACCAGCAGCAGCCTACTGAAATCAGATTAACTGAAGCCGGACAAAATGGAAAAGTTCATATCATGCTTAAAACGGCCTGATGTTATTTAAGGGGTTTACTTGGTAAGGTTTGTCTCTACATGAAATAAAGTATAAAGCCTATGGCCGATCCTAGACCACTAAATTTTAAGCTGAATAGTACATATGTATTTCCTTTGCTAAAGTATGCTTCATATTTTCAGTTTAATGATTAGCTGGATTTGATCAACGGTGCTCACAGATGATTAGAAATGCATTATTGTAAAAATTTATTGCTACGAATACAAATCCGCACTAAAGACTTTGGTTTGATCAATCTAGAGATCGAGCTTTCTCCAATAGCTAATATTAAGTGCTAAGGCTCATAAATGAATTTCAATAGTAACTATAGTCCTTAATAAAAGCAATATAGTCCAGCACTAAGTGATCTTGAGTCATAAGAAGCTTGTTTGAATTCCCAAGACCTAAAGAGTGCAATTTTGAAAAAGAGAAATCCCTTGCTCGAAACCGATAATACAGAATATAACTGATTGGTTTGAAAATTTAGAGTTAAATATTTCAATAGCTCCCTAAAGAGCTATTCAAGAAACTATCAAAAAGAGCTTTTCTGTTTGAAATGCAAACCCGCAATTGCATTCGCCAGATGAAATTGGTTTTGGTAAAGCTATATCGGGCAGCAGATCAAGCATACGGGAAGTGTATAGTAAACTTGAAATAAGAATTTATTATAGGATTAGATGGCTTAACAGAGAAGCTAAGAATGGGTTGTCTCAAAATATTACTATGTTCCTAGTAACTTGGTGAATGCTAATTTAATCGAAAGCCTTGGGGGCTCCAGCTTAGCGGTGATGTAACTCCGATTTTCCCAGAGTCCTGATTAACGACTGGGGGTGTATATGGAGGCTGTCAGGTTTTGGCATGTTAGTAAATTAGGCACCTGCCATATATCCTATAACCGTATTTCCTCAACCAGATTTCCGGCAAGATGCTGCCATTCCAAGCATTTTAAATATAAACTTCACTCAACCCCGCCAGGAGAGGCATAATTATGATGAAAAAACGGGTTGGAAATAAGATGCATGGTAAGTTTAGCAGGGAAGGTTGCTTTGGGGTTCGAGTCTAAACAATCCAGTGGAGAGAACATATGGCAGAAGATCAAGTTCAAAGCACTAGGTATTTGCTTTCAGGGATGAATAAGGTTTCTATAATTATAAGCTTTAAACGATATTATTCATATGTATAGCCCAGAAATACCACCAAAGTGCCAATATAATCAAAATTAAAATAAAGCTAAATTACTTGGATATGTTATTTAAGAAGGTTATTAATAGTATTGCAGTATCTATGATTGCCTCATATTGAGGAATAAGTTTCATATTCATGTAACTATACTTCCTTATAATCATATTAAAAGAGAAAATAGATAGATCAGTAGAAAAATGTAATTCAATATGTAAACTATCACCACACTTTGGTCCATATAGATAGAGTGATACTTTGAAAGTTCTCTTTGAAAGCTGAGGGTTTTCCTTAATAGCATATTTGAATTAAACCTTTGGAATTGGCTCTGAGGTATATTTTCTCAAGAACAGTTTATCAAAAGTATTACAAAATCTCCTCTGGGATACTGAAAGGTGTACCTCTGGGTAACTTCTTAATAAAATCTGAACCCCCATGCAAAATTAGGCTGACAAGCATGGGATGGAGGGCAGGATGCCAAAAAAACAAAGCTGAGCTATGCCCGCTTTGCCCTTTTATGGCATTCCGCCTGGGTACATGTCTAGGTATCCTAGATGAAAACCCTTTTTTGTTTTTTAAATCAGTGGCCTTCTAAAATCATTATCTTAAACCCTAATTGGTGAAAGGAAATATGTGTCAGGCTGGTTACCCAAAGAGCAAAGCTGTGCTACATTCAGCTTCACTCTTTAACAACAGCCTGCTGGTATGTGTTTCCTGTTTATGTCTTGTAAAAGCGCTTAACAATGGTTGCTGGTATATGTTTCTAGTCTATAGCTGGCAAAAGGAAAGATGTGCAGGCTGGCTTCCAAAAGAGCAAAACTGTACTGCACTCAGCTTCACTCTTTTACAACAGCCTGCTGGTAGGTGTTTCTAGTCTATGACTAGTAAAAACTATGCTTAAAAATAGATGTGAAGCTATATTGTTTGGACTTTAAATTTTTAGGCCTTTTAATGATCTTTATCATAAATCTTTTTAGTAAAAACCCATGGGTGATGGTAGCCTGGTTATAAAATTATGCCTTTATCTTGGGCCTCTACTTCAATCCTCACCAAATGCTTGGGGATTGCCAACTTACGCCTGGATACTTCCCAAAAATTTACTGAAAAAGCCCAAGAAATACCATCAATTTAATATATTGGAATTATTCTGAAGATGCCCCCACCTAACCCACCCAAGAGAAACCTCTGGTTAAATATCATGTGCAAGAGCAGCTGGGAGCAGTGTTAAATGCATCCAACACATATTCCTGATGCTAGTTGGTTCAGGTTTCTTTTTGACTATGTCCATTCAAAATCTGTCAAGATCTTCCTACCTCAAGAAATGCATTCATATACACTCATATCATTGGTCAATTGGTTTACAATATGCAATCTACCACCCCAATCCTATCCTATCCCTTAAATGAATGCAAGAGTTGTAAAATACCTTGCTTCATCATTTTCTAATCTAATTGTCAAGAGTCTGGATGTACAAGTATTCTGGCTACCGCCAACCTACTTAACATCCAGCCATCACCCAATTTGGTGCCCTTCCAATATACTGTTTGACATACTGAGAATGGTAACCAAGCAATATCACATGACAATCCAAGTATCCAGTGGCCCAAACCCATCCCGCACATGACCAACCCATAGGTTTGATCCAACTAAATCTCCGCCACAGCCCAATCTATATAAGTCTAAAATATTATCCAATAAAAGATACTTCTCTTCTCTCCTAATTTCATATTTGAAGCTTCCCAAAAGGCGCTCCTTATCACTGGTAGCAGCTACAGTTTTTTTACCACACCCATGAAAGATAAAATGACTGACCAAAACCTGCCCAACTTTGCTCACATACTCAACCAGGCTACATCCCAGGAGACCTGGAAAACGTACTTCCGCGCCCACTACATTGACAAAGACATACCTAGTGGATGCACCATATTTGAAGGTCTGGTCATGCCCAAAGCATGCACCAAGATAATTCAATACAGTTGCTCTCTTCAATCACAAACAAATGCACAACCACCTATCACAGGTAAAGTTACCAATACCAAATACATTGGTATTGACAAGCTCTTTGGTAAAAACAAGGAAAACATCATCAACTGGCTAGACCACTCAGCCGCTAAACTCTGCGCCATCCACATCTCCCATGAGAAATGGGTCCAGAAAGCCAGCAAGCGCTTGTACAATGCCACAGCTAACTGGTTTGCCACCTGGGTTGGCTCACAAACTGACAACCAACTTGACAAATGAAAAGAGTTCAAAGCGGACATCACACACAATTTCCGCATCACCAAATCCCTCCAAGACATTGCAATACAGCTCAGCAATCTTCCTCAGAAGACCATTATCACAGCTTACGCCAATGAATTCAAAGAAATACACTGCAAAATCCAAACCCCAGCACAAGCTGACAACGTACATACCAGAGCCTCATTCATCAACAGAATGAAACCCTCTGTTGCTGCCCTCATCTGTCCAGAGGCCAACACATCCATGCCTGTGCTCATTGCAGAAGCCAAGCACGCGGAAAAACATGCAAACATGGAATATGCTGCACACAACAGCAATCTCTCCTCAAACAGCAATGGCAGAGAAAACTCCAATGGCAATAAACGCCAAAACACCAATCATAGCAATGGCAACACCAATTTCAACAATGGCAATTGCAGCCAAAGCGCAAACCACTCCTGTCCCAAGAAAGAGGACACTGCCAAAGTAAACAATGCTAAAATAGCAACCCGCTATGAATCTGACCCCACATTCTCTGACCTTGAAGGTCTCAAAACAGAGGAACAGGGAAAAGAGGAGGGGGAACAGGATTAAGTGCCCCTGTCTCCCCCCAACTTGACAAGAAATTGTACCAAGGCACAAACTTTGCTGCTCGCATCCCACGTGTCCCGCAATCCTCCATTTTTATGAACTTAAAATTTAAAGATCACTCACAACTTCTTGTCTATCCATGCACTTACAAATCACATACACATAAAATTTTAATTGACTCTGGTGCACAACACACTATGGTTAGCAAACCTTTTGTAACCAAGTACAAAACACCAGTTGTCAAATCCAACTTCAAATACACCAGAATGGTAGATAAATCAAAGGTTCTACTCGAAGGCAAAACAACTCCCTTCATAATTGACCTCCAAGGCATACAAACGTCCATCAAAGGACTTGTCATGAACAACATAAACTATGGCATTGTAGCAGGCATGAACTGGTTCCCCCGAGTGAACCCCAGCATATGTTGGAAAACAAAAACCATGACCATCAAATGTAATGGAGTCAATTTTAACATCCTCAAAGAACCCAACAACCTCATTCTAAGAGACACAGTATTTGTCCAGGTCATAAACCAAGACAACTCAGAACGTCTAACTAAAGATAGTACCCTCCACATAATGAGGTACACTGAATTCAATAACATACAAACAACAAAAATCCAATGCCCAGAACTTGTGGTACTTCTAAACAAATACACTCATGTATTCAAAGAAGAACTCACAGGGTTACGCCCCAAACAAGAGGTCAAAAATGGCATCAACCTATGTAAAGCCATGTCTAAACCTGCACCCCTCTACAGAATCTCTCCCATGGAGACCCAAACCCTCAAAACACACATTGTGGACAATCTAGCAAAAGGATTCATTTGCCTGTCTGAATCCCCGTGGGGGGCAGCAGTGTTCTTTGTAAGGAAAAAGGAAGGCACTCTGCGTCTAGTAACTGACTACAGAGCACTAAATGCAAGCACAGTAAAGAATAAATACCCTCTTCCACTTATAGAGGATCTGTTTACAAGACTCTCAGGAGCCAAATTTTTCTCCAAAATTGACCTCACCTCAGGTTACAGCCAATTTGAAGTAAAGGAAAAGGATATACCAAAGATCATGTTCTGTACGCAATTTGGATACTTTGAGTGTAGGGTAATGAACTTTGGAATGACCAACGCTCCTGCAACATTTTTCACCATGATGAACCAATCACTAAATAGTCTTTCAAATACATTATGCTACCTTGACAATATCATCATATTCTCAAAAACAAAAGAGGAACACCTCACGCATGTCCGCAAGACACTTGATTGACTTGCAAAGCACAAACTTTACGCAAAACCAAGTAAGTGTCAATTTATGGAAAAGGAACTCTTGTTCTTGGGCCACATTGTCTATGACAGTGGCATCAAAGCAGATCCAGACAAAATTAAAGCCATAAATAACATGCAACTCCCCACTTCTGTTAAACTAGTTAGATGATTTCTTGGAATGATAGCTTACCTAAGGAAATACATCAAAGACTGCGGAAAGCTCACCACACCAATCAATGACTTAACCAAGGGTAATGTCAAAAAGAAATCCATCTGGACACCAGAATGCAACAAGAATTTCCAATTATTAAAACAAGCTTTGATTGAAGCACCAATCTTGCAATACTGTCAAGAAGCCAGTCATAGGTAGAGGCATTGGGTGGCTTGGGATGAGGTGCAAC
>QTSX02007489.1:0-33874 GCA_014839935.2 Entomophthora muscae | reverse complement strand
ATGGCATATAAATACTAAAATAATGTTGACTTAATGAATGAGTTAATCCTGGTGGTTACCTACTTGATATATACGGAGGCAGGGTTTGGTAGAGTGGTGCCAACTGATGATGTTAGCTCCCTCAACACCTCCCACAAAGAATTCAAGCTAGAGATTGAGCATGCACTGAGAAAGGTCCAGCTGGGGCAGGATGACACTTGCATTGTGCTGCCCAAGACAGAGTCAATTATACACACTTGTAAGTACCAGTTGATCTTGATAGATGATGTACCCATTGGGGATGTCCCCCTTGGGGATTGGCAGGAAGGTCTCTTGTTGGGGAGTAGCCATACAGCCCATACTCTGTCCTTTCTTGGGGTAATTTTTTTAGATAGGTTGTGAACCTACCGCTGCTACCACTGTTGCAACTGAACCAATGAGAATTCAGTATTTGATTTGGGGAAGACAACAGTCCAATATAAAGGACAGAAATAATAAGAATAATGTGTTGTTTATTTTAGAATATTGTGATTCATATACTATATGGGGAAAGCCACAGGGTAACAGGGGGTGGCATAGTGGCATATTCCAAGTAGGGTTTGAAGCCAAGGAATAACTTGTGCAGGGATCAGCAGGTCAAATTGGTAGTTCTCCTAATTAGGAGAAAGTACCCACAGTTTGATATTGTCATCATATTGGTTCATGTTGTTAGATACGTCAAGGGGCAACTCGTTGAGCGCCCCCTGTGTAGTGTAAGATATGTTGGCAGGCAAGTCTGGAAACTTGGTTGCAACATAATAGTGACCTGAACTGATAAGGAATTGATTATCCTCTGTGTAATTCTAATGTAAACTCAGTATTTCCTAGCCTTTTGCACATCATTTGTCTGATATACGCATGTACGCCTTTCAGTCTGAATGAGACCAAGTTGATACAACATCCAGTGGGAAGAAAAGAGAGATATACAAATAATGATCTATTGATTACATGGCGTGTAATCACTGATAATCCTTATATTGGCTAAGAATTATACAGTGTATAATTTTCATATCAATTATAATAAACTACAATTATATGGCGTATAACTGCCATATCATTTATAATAAACTGGTGATTATAGAGTGTATAATTGCTACACTTAGTTAAATGATAACCTAGTGATAATATGAAGTGCAAATGATAAAGATCTGTGTGTGATGATTAGTCTGATAATTTGTGGCTAATCAGCCTGATCTCATACCATGTAAAATCCGGAATTAATGTGAATTTACGCTTAATTAAATTGTCAAATAATATATGTTTTTAAAATTAATACTTACACTTTTAATCTAGCTTCCCTGGCCCTGAATTCTTTTATATGATATTTAAAATAACTTTGAAGCACTGCTATTTTCTACCTATATTAAGATTTGTGTGAATTTGAAAAATGAGAGATTTTTCAGAATAAGAATAAAATTTATTAAATAAGATCAACTTTATTTTTTATAAGCCACAGGATCTTATCAAAAATAGTTATGCTTAGAATAGCTGACAAATTTAACAGTGGTGGTGTGCCTTGGAACTATACCTTGATTCCTTTTATTTGTTGGAGGTTTAATCTTGGTCACTTTGCCAACCACACTAATATAATTTTAAGTTTTGAAATAAACTTCATTAGTAATCTGAGACAACCATGATAGGACTTGGGATCAATATTTATCATTATCATATTCTGCCTTTTGACAAATATGTGTAAATTGAAATCAGGAAAATGAATAAAAAATTAAGAGGAAATGATTCTATATCAAGCCTAACAAAGCTAAAATTTTGATAAAATCCAAAACAAGTTAAGATTATGTATATTTGAAAAAATTGAGAAAATTTTACAGTAGCTTTATAACCTGCTGAGATAAACAAAAATACCTCAGCCTAAAGAAAAATTAGTTCAGTCCAGAACTGAACTGAAGCAAAATGGTTTCACTTGAAGGTTGATTCTACATAAAAAATACCAGCCAGTGTCACAGATAGTGCCATTTGACTGGAATTGTCCACCCTTGGAAAAAGAATCAGCAACAACCAGTACCAAAAAACTCTTTAGAAATCAGGATAATTCAAATCAGACCTTTATCAATGTGTGTGTTTTGGTGAAACATGCAAAAAATCTGTCAGAATCATCAATTGGGCCCAAAAAGCTGCCAAAAGGACAAAAACAGGTAATTTGGAGCTTTTCAGCTCTAAAAAATTACGGCATCACTCAATTTTTGATCTCTTCTAGAGGCTTGGTGACAAATAAATCCCTTTCATATCATCACCATTCTCAATCTCAATATTTTTTATGAACCTAAAATTCATGCTATTTTGATTTTGTCTTTGGCAGAGTTGCATTTTGAGTGCAAAATCTTTCAGTTCCCTTTTTCAACTCAAAACAGATTTCCCTCCAAGTTGTGAGAAAGACTCATTTACATTTCAACTGATAAAATTGTTGATCCTTGGCCCACTTATGGGAGTGATCAGTAATCTACCTGTCTGTCTATTGTTTTGTGGTAAATAACTGTAATATAAGAATCAATTTGATTCACCTAATAAAATTTAAGTTATATTCATATTTTTTTCTTTATGATTATTTTTGTACTTTGGCGCCATCTCTCTAGTCTTATCTAGAGGAGATTTCTGATCATTATCATTCCCAGGGCCTTAAGGTAAACTCCTTATTCATCCCTGAAGACTAACCTCCAACTTAGTACATTCACAATCCTACTGTTAGGATTTCCCATTGTGTCCCTTGGCTGCACCCAAGTACAAGAAAAAAATGGTGCTCCTTAAATGGTAAGTAAGCCCCTTGGTTACCCTCTTCAAAACTATCTTTTCTGGTTCCTAATATCCACCAATTAAAGATCCATCTTTACATGAAGTTTTATCCCTCTAATAGAAGAAGACATTACTGACCTTTCTATTACTCCTACTGTTTTGAACCTAGCTAATGGCCCCTTTATAATTGCTTACCAGCTGGGTAACCCCAATTTGGATCAAATCACTTCAGTGGCCCTTGGGATAGCCTGCCAAGGAGCCGCCCTAAATCTACAAGTACAGTTCAAATCTACCAAGTATTATAAGATGATAGTCACATATTGTATCCCACATTAACATATTTTGAAAAATGATTCTGCTTGTCATGGCAGATTCCATAATGTCAGGAGTTATTTGCCCAAATAGAAAAGCTTAAAAAGCTGAAAAACTGTTAACAAAATTAACTGATTTGACAGATTTAAAAAAACAGTTGATCAAAAATGGGTTACAGCCGCTCCAGTTTGCCAATTGTATTTGATTCCCCTTTGCAAGCTGACCCTGATAAATTGTTGTAATATGAGAGTCACCCAATATGATCTTATTTATCTGCACACTCATCAGAAGTTGATCACACAAGAGTTCTTTGAAAACTGGACTAGATAATCACTTGACAATGCAGAAGGAATAGGAGCCAAGGATCCAGATGGTATTGCTTAGTCAAATTTTAATACATATTAAATAATTTTCACTGTTTCAACTCTTTAGAGTTGAGTCCTCCCAAAATTTTTATCCAATAAAATCAAATATACCTTAGTTTACTTTATTTTAAAATACATCCTGTAGTTGACCTGCTACTCTACATTCCCTACAATTTAACTCTTAGCCAAATCATTACGGGAAGATGGGGGCCTGCTTTTGTTACTTTGTTGTCACCTCCACCCAATGTTAATCCAATGCCCACAAATTTAGTAGTTTTCCTCACTTTATCCAAAGCTGAGACACTTGTAACATCTCAATGTCTTGAATTATACACTGAATACTCCTTTATCTCTCACAGGCAATTTATCTTGGGCTCTTTTGATTAGGGTTAATAATTTTGCTTAACCCTAGTATCTCATTTGAAAATTTTACCAAACAGTATTCAAAGCTTTATTTGTAGTTAATCATCACCTCTATATGGATTTGAGGGGTGATTACTCAGCACATAGAGACTGCTTCTTAGGAAACTGTGGTAAGTTTGACTCCCTGGTGATTGACTCCCTGGTACTTGACACTTTTTTGAGTACCAGGGAGTTGAGTGCTGCATATATGAATCTATTAGTATTTTTGGCTTACTGATTTTAAGCTAATTTTTACTAGTAATTTAGGGGTTTGAAACCAAAAACCAAGGTTAAATTTACTTGAACTTGACTCTTTTTAATAATTTTGTTAGCTAAAATACCAATTTAAGGGGCAATTTACAAGTAAATTTACTAATAGAAATGAAAAAACTTGTGTTCAACACTCTAAAACAAAAAGTGACCAGTTCAAACTTTTTAAGCCAAATTTTTAATTTTATTAATATGTTGCAACTGAGTTTCCAGACTTGCCTGCTAACGTATCTTATGATACACAGAGGGTGCTCAATGAGTTGCCCCTTGACGTATCTAATGTTATGGATTAATCTGATGGCACTATCAAATGTCGGGTACTTCATCCTAATTAGGAGCGTTACCAATGTGACTTGCTGATCCCTGCAAAAGTTATTCCTCAGCTTCAAACCTTACATAGAACTTCCCACTATGCCACCCCCTTGTGGCCTTGTGGCTTTCCCTCTATGGTATATTAATCACAATATTCTACAATAAGTGATGCCTTATTATTCTGTCCTTTCTATTGGACTGTTGTCTTCCCCAATTCCAAATACTGAATCCTCATTGGTTCAGTTGCAACAGTGGTAGAAGCAGTAGGTTGTCAACCTACCTAAAATAAAATCCCCCCTAATAAAGGACAGAGTACGGGCCATATGGCTGCTCCCCAAAAAGCTCTTGCTGCTGCCCCCAAAGCTGTGACTGACAGAAATACAATGCTACTCACTCTCATCATCAATGGGTTAAAACCCCATATCTGAAAGTGGGTCCCTGTAGGTTGCTGCACCTTCATCAATGACTGCTACAAGGCCATTGTAGAGCCTAACAACCAGGCCTCAATGGGCTTTTGCTGTACCAGTGACGCTCCATCCTAACCTTATACAGCACCTGGCAATGGCCACAATCAAGTGGTCCACCACCAGCCCCATCAGCAGAATAATGGGGCTAAACGCCCCTGCAAGGGGGAGCTCCAGCTAGCGCAGATTGAGGATCAGGGAAAGCCTGGGGGTTGTAGCAACAAGAGGCCCTGCAACCCCATCTGATCCATCCTCTCAATCCTTGCTCGTGAAGAACCCCTGTGACTACAACATCCATGAAGTCAAAACCCTGGACGTCTTCCAAGTCCACAGTGACAACCCTGTCCTACAAGCAAGCTACTCATCAAATAAAGTAACCCACTTATCCCTTCCGTTTCTGTGGAAACACCCACAAATTACTGGTAGATACTGGGGCCAATTACACTATGATGGACCAGGCGTTTGTCAGCTCTCAACAACTTGACAGAGTGCCTAGCAGGTTCAAGGCAGTACAAGTAGCTGACTCCCTTAGGGTTGCAATCACCCATGAGATGGTACCCTTCTCTGTGAGAATAGGGAACATCCAAATTAAGCTCTCTGGGCAATCATGGCAGGGCTCAGCCACAATGTCATTGCTGGCCTCAGCTGGCTTTGGCATAACTGTCCCTACATTGACTGGGATACCTCTGTCATCACCCTCAATAAATGGGGTGGGGTTCCAGATCTACCTGGTAGAAATGAGCAAGTTACTCCATGATAATGTGTTTGTCAGAATAACAGAGACAGGCTTGTACAATTTCAAGGGGGGGAAACTAGACTTTAATCAATGCTCAGTCAAAGTGATCCGCGCTGAACCATCTGTGGTCCCTCCCTTGACCTCTTCACCACTGCCAGCGCTTGCTGCACTCCTTGAGGAGTACAAGGACGTGTTCAGTGAAACACTTGAACAACTACCTCCTCCCCGGGAGATCCAGCACACTGTGCAACTCCAAGGATTGTTACCTAAAGCACAACTATTATATTGCCTTACATCAAAGGAAGATGATACTCTCTGCCAGCACCTTGTGGACGCGCTTGATAAGGGCTTCATTTGCCCCTCACTCTCTCCATACGGGGCAGCTGTCTTCTTTATAGCCAAGAAGGACTGGTCACTTTGCCTGGTCACAGACTACCGCACCCTAAATGAGGTGACTGTTAAAAATAAGTACCTCCTGCTGCTGATTGACGACCTGTTTGATACACTTGCAGGTGCAAAGGTCTTTAGCAAGATTGATCTCACTGCGGGGTAAAACCAGGTCCACATTGCACCAGGAGATGAGGCAAAAACTGCCTTCTGCACATGCTACAGGTTGTTTGAGTGTCAGGTCATGAACTTTGGAATGACCAACACTCCCTCCACCTTTGACATGTTGATGAACAAAGCATTTGAGGAACTGATTAGAAAATGTGTGGTTGTGTACCTTGACAACATTATTGTCTTCAGTCAAGATCAAACCACACACCTCCAACACCTCTGTGCTGTCCTTGACACCCTTTGGAAAAACCAGCTAAAAGATAAACCCTTCAAATGTGAGTTCCTCAATTTGGAGCTTTTATTCCTTGGGCACACCATCTCTGCCCAAGGGATAAAGCTCAACCCTGCAAAAATCAAGGCAATCACTAGCATGCCGCCCCCCCACTGATGTGGGCCAGGTGCAGAAATTTCTAGGCATGGTTGCCTACGTACATAAGTTCATTCCCAATTGTGGGGAACTAATTGCACCTCTCACTGAGCTCCTTAACACCAAACAGCACTTCCACTGGACCCCCGTCAGAGATTAAGTCTTCAAGATGTTGAAGCAAAGGCTCACAACAGCACCAGTACTGCAGTTCCCCAATCAAAACTGTCAGTACAAACTCAAGACTGATGCCTCTGACAGGGCCATAGGGGGCGTGCTAAGGGTAAAAACTGATGATGGTGTCTTCCTCCCCATGGCATATGAGTCCAGGAAACTTACCAACTTGGAACAACACTATCCCATTCATGATAAAGAATTGGCAGCAATTGTGCACTGTATTGAGAGCCTTAACTTGGTAACCATCTCCAAGTTGAAGGACAACAAAAGTCAGTTCACAACAAATGCTGGTAACGTCTGCTGTTGGGCAGAGACAGGTGAGAAGATGCCTTACATTCCCACCACGCAACAAGATGACACAATATTGCACTAACACCAAGCCATGGGTCACATCAGAGGGTGTAACCTCTTCAAGATCATGAAACATAAGGTTGGTGGCCACGCATGCTCCAAGACATCTTGGACCTCCTCAAAACGTGCGTGCTGTGCAAGAAGAATACATCCAAACCTGCACCCTCCAAGTCTTTCCTGCCCATCAAGGCCATGGAACCCTTTGAGTAGTGGGCCCTAGACATTTTGGGGCCACTCCCCAAAGATAGACTGGGGAAGAAGTACATTATCACTGCCATTGACTACTTCACTTGCTGGCCAGTGGCCTGGGCAACCACTAACCACACTGCCACCACCATCACCCTCTTCATTGGCAAAGAAATTGTGGCCCGCTTTGGGCAGCCCAAACATCTCATCACAGATGGCGGCCCCAAACTTGTTGGTCATGTAATGAAGGCATACTGTGCCAAGATTGCAATCCAACATATAGTTACAAACCCCTACCATCCTCAAGCCAATGGACACATGGAACGGTTAAATGGCTCACTGGTTCAACTGATTGCCAAGCTCTCACAAGAGCACCCCAACACCGCATGGACTGAATACCTGCACACCACATTATCTATACTGCAAGCAAGAATCAACAGGGGCACAGGGTTCAGCCCCAGCACCCTGGCCTTTAGGACACCTGACAGTCTGACAGAAGTTGAACGGGGAAAGCTACAATCCAGGGTTCCCAAAAAGCCTCCCCTAGTAATAACCCCATCCCTAGACCAATGTCGTGCCAAAGCCTGGGAAATTGAACACAAGAAAATTGAAGGAGGGACAAAGTACCTCAAAGCCAGGTACGCTGTAGGCAACCCTGTCTACACCCTTAATCCCAATTCTGCCAAGTTGGAGCCCAACCTCCTAGGGCCCTTCAAGATAGCCGCTGTCTATGACAATCATACCTATCAACTCAAAGATGCCCAAGGGAATACCAAGAAGCTTCACCATGATTGCTTGCGCCCCTGCCGCACCATCCCCATACAAAGGTTGTTTGTGCAGACCTTCCCAGACCTTCTGTAGACTCTGGTCTTGGTGTCTGACGACAAGCAGGGGGCAAAAGGGGGTGTTGCAACCAAGTTTCCAGACTTGCCTGCTAATGTATCTTACAATACACAGGAGGCGCTCAATGAGTTGCCCCTTGACGTATATAATGTTATGGATTAATCTGATGGCACTATCAAATGGCAGGTACTTCATCCTAATTAGGAGCGTTACCAATTTGACTTGCTGATCCCCACATGAGTTATTCCTTGGCTTCAAACCTTACATGGAACTTCCCAATATGCCATCCCCTTGTGGCCTTGTGGCTTTCCCCTTATAGTATATTAATCACAATATTCTACAATAAACAATACCTTATTCTTATTATTCTGTCCTTTCTATTGGACTGTTGTCTTCCCCAATTCTAAATACTGAATCCTCATTGGTTCAATTGCAACAAATAAAATACATATGTGTTTATATAAATTTTTTTATTTAATATTGCTTTTTTATTATTAGTGTCCATAGTCATCAATTAGGCTCCAAAGCATCACTATACTGGATTTGGTGGTATAGACATTAATCAAATACCCCACTTATTTTACATTATGTCATTCCTGGGTTTGTGGATTAAGTGGTGCCACATAAATTAAGCCCAATTTATTAAGAGATTTCATATGTAATTTATAAAAAACAGAAACTCAACATCTTCTTTGTTTGACTCTATCTGCTTGCCACCCAATCAGTTTCAGATCTAACTAATAAAAGGCTCAGAATTAAGGCTATATTAATATGTGACACACTATGAGCGCCACTTGACACCCATCCACTCAACACTTTAACTTGGGGATTAGTACAGAGAGCTTCTTAACGTTTTAATCAACACTATGGTAAATAGTCACTCCCAGCTCCTCATAGCATAAATTAAACACTAATAACCACCTTCCTACTCATTTTATTTTTTAACTCATGTTGTATTTTTTATTTTTAAGCATATAATTCTGCCTTGCTTTTGGGTTGACTTTTGAACCTGTTTTAAATTTAAGCAAGTTTTATATGTAAAAAACATAGTAAATTTGATGTTTCTTCTTGACTCTGGCATACTTGACAGTGAGAATTGAGCTATTCCCAGCTGATTGACAGTGCCAAACTTGACACTTTACTATATTTTGAATTTTCAACTCCCTATAAAAAAATTCCACAAATATTTTTTTCATTTTTTTGCAATTATAATCTACTACTTTTCCTGCTACTCTCCATATAATTTTCATATTTTTTTTCTGATTTTTAATTATACTTTTACATTGATTTAGCACTAAGATGCTATGCTGAACCTAACATCTTTGATGATTCATCATAAATTCACTTATTTTCTATGTTTTTACCTTTATATCTAGACTTTGGGTTTATATTTCACTTCTATTTAGTTTGTTGTGTTTTTTCTTGACAAATAAAACTTTATTTTGTATACTTTTCATTTAACTTTTACTTTGCTTTACCTCTGTGTTTCATATCTTTCACACTGTTTTATTTACAAAACTAAACTTTTCTTTAGACAAAATCAAACAAGAACAGCTAACAGCCCAAGCGCCAAGCCTCCAAGGGCGCCAAAGAAACTGACTCCACTCCCAAGCGTGCCAAGAAGCCTGAAAAGGCAAAGTCTCCAACCCCATCTCCTCTCACTCCATATCCTCCTACCCCCCATCTTCTACATCCCCTTCACCTTCCCCCAAAAATTCCTCCCCCAATAAATCTGATGGTGATCTTAGCAACCACTCCTTTTACCACTCAGAGGCCAACTCTGAGCCCACCAAGGAGCAAAATACCAAGAAGTCATAGGCTGCCAAGGAGCCCATCTCTTCTTCTGATAAGAAAAAGGATGCATCCAAGCAGGCCTCAAAGAGCCCTTCCCCTCCCCTCCTGATGGCTCTTCCCCCCTCCCTTATCTGATCCCCAAGATGAGCCTGATGAGTACTCCAAGAAGTTCAAAGCTTCTGGTCACATGGCTTGGGATCCACTGGCCATCCAAAAATCTGCAATGTAGACAGAGAGTTCAAAGTCCCCAAGTGCTTCTCCTGTTTGTTCCCTAACATGTCAGTAAAGGGCAGCCCTGGCTATGTTGCTGACAATTACATTTTTAACTGTGATAATCAAAAGCGCACCACCAAGAGCATGCACTTTGTATGTGAGGATAAGACTTGCAGGGCACAGCTAAACATCAAGGGCTGGGAGCAAGTAACTGCCAAGAAGGGGGAGCACTCTTGTGAGCCCCCCAATCATCTTATAACCTGGATATTAAAATGGCACCTTATCCAGGTGATCCCAACATCCTCTCACCTCCAGGCATCTGATCTGGCTATAAAGGCCCTGTAGCATTTAAAACCCAACAATCTCAAGTTGATGCCAACTCAAGAGCAGTTGGTTAAGTTCATAATCAATAAGAGTATCACTGCCAATCCCCCTCCCCCAAGGCCTTGGACGTTCTCTCAGAGCTTCCACTCACCCATGAGCTCAAGCAGCTTCCAAGTGGGGAGCACTTCCTCCTCCATGACAATGGGCCCAGCAGCAATGAATGCATAATCTGCTATGCCACTCAGCAGAACCTGCTGGAGTTAAAAATTGCTTCAACCTGGCTATTTGATAGTACCTTTGCCACTTTCCCCTAGATGTTCAAATAGCTCTGGATGATCCATGCCCAGATTGACATCCGGGTGATTTCATTCAATTTCTTCCTTCTCCCTGGGGCCACTGAGGCCATCTACACCTGTACTTTTACCATCATCTGCCAAGTACTTTCCCTCCTTCCTGACAACAACAATGCCAAGAAGACCCCCTGCACCTGCGCCAACCCTCCTGCCGCTGACAAGGACAATGCCACCCTGGAGTTGGAGGAAAAGGTAAGGCTGAGAGCTCTGGGGCCTCACATTTGCATCATGGACTTTAAGCCTACTCAGTTCAATGCATTTGAGCAGCTGTTTAGCAGGGAGATGCAGGGGTGCCACTTCCACTTCTGCCAGGCAGTTTCTTGGAATGTTCAGGCCCATGCTGAGCTAAGTAGGTTGAGCTGGAGGGACATTTTGGACACCTGCAAATTTGTGCTTGCACAATTTAGTACCTTGGCTTTTTTAAAGCCAGAGCACACTGTGCAGGGGTTTTAGGTTCTCTCAAAGGATCCTTATGTAGTAAAGCACTCAGAGTTCAAGCCTTTCCTTGAGTAATTCAAGCCCCAGTGGATTGGGAAGGTTGTCACGCAGAGGCAAGGCAAGGCCCGCGCCAAGGCCAGTTGGAACGTTTACCGGGCAGCCATCAATGGGTAGCTCAAGACCACCTCAGCGCTAGAGTCTTATCACAAACACATCAAGGCCAACTTTGGGCTCCACCCAAAATTCAATAAGTTTTTCTCCCTCCTGCAGCACAAGCAGGAGAAAACCATCTCCAATGTGTGTGACTTGGCAAACTGCGCCCCCCACCAAGCCCACAACCTGTTCCACCCTATTAATCAAGACCATTCAAAATGCGGCCAAGCATAAATACAAGGCCTCAGAGATCAAGCAGCAGATTGAGATCATTGCAACTGCCCTCCTGGAAGGGGCCAAAATGAAGAAGGGGAAGACAGGTGAAGAATAAACTTGCTTGCTTATATGATTTTTACTTTTAACTTTTTAGCTTTAATTTTTACTTTTTAATTTTGATTGATTAGCTTTTAGTTTTTTTTCTATTTTTTATTTAATTTGATATCACTGATTATTACATGTATACATGGTAAGTTTGAGATGAATAGTTATAGTTGAAAGTGAATGAAATACCTTAATTTTTGTTAATTTCCTAATAAAACGAAAGATATTCACATTTATACTTATATGAACTATATCAAATAAACTTTACTATTTCTTCATATTTTGCATAACTTCTATTGTTGTGTTTGTATTTATTTTTGTCTCATTGGAAGTTTAATTTTTATGGTAATCAAAAATATTTTTTTATAATGAAGAGTGTAAATTACATAGTAAAATGAGAAATAGTTGCTTATTATCATTATTCTCATTATTAAGGTACACTTTTTATTGCATTTTTGAGCTCTCGGGGGTCACTTTAGTATATCATAACTGTATAGCTTAATTTTTATATTAAAAGTTTTCAGTACATCAAGATCTATTAATTGAAAAAGTGTCAATTTCCAGTTGTCAATCAGGGAAAAAGCTGAATTATCACTTTATTATAGTTTCAAACACCAGGGAGTTGATCACCAGGGAGTCAAACTTACCACAGTTGCTGCTTCTTACTATCTGGCCATTTCTGTCACACTGCTACTTGCTTGATATCTTCCTTTGTCCAACCTGCCTTTTCCTATCATCAGATGGTACTGAGGCTTCACGTTCACAAGATCTACTCCCTTTTTTGCCATATGTAACCATTGAGAACAGTTTTATGGCTACCAACAGCAGGTATACTATCTGTCTTCCCTAGCATCCAATAATCAGAGATATATATTTACCTCTCAGGCATTAATGATTAAGTCTATCAAGCCTATAAGTTCTCTTGTCCTCAAGTATGTATGCAAATGTCTTCAAGAGTTCCACCAGCTACAACAACCTTGGCAGGCCCATATTGACTCCTCTCTCAACACCACTCATGCTGAATTTAAGTGATTATTGAACAAGTCAATGAATTTTGTGTCAATACTGATGAGCAATTGCAGCTTCTAGCCAACATTACCTCAAAAAGTATGCAGGACATGCAAGATGAATTGATACAAGAAAAAGCTGCTGCAATTACCATCATCAAAACATTGCATGCTCACTTAGACAATCCAAGAAAACCCTCCGCTAAAGCTCACCCTCCCAAAGACCTGGTGAGACAAGATCAGGAGCTGTGGAACACTATCCATGAATTACTTACCACTAAACAGAGTCAGGCTCCTCTAGAAGTCATGCCTCAATCTGACCCCTAAGTGGCTGTACTTACTAATCAAGTAACCACACTCCAACAAGAAATCCTGGAGTTAAGAGCAGCCATCACTAAGTGTACCAGCCTGTTGGGGCCTTTTGAGGATAATGGTTGTTGCCCTGGAATGCCTGGGCAGCCTCATATCCATTGGACTGAAGAGTTGATTGCTATGGTCAACAAGGTTGACCACTTGAAAAAGATCCATTATACTCTAGATAAGGATTTCTAGGAGATGAATGAGTTGATTGATTCTTTTTGTGAGTGGTTCTTCCCTTGTTTATAAGTTGGCCCCTCTTTGACCTCATGACTAGCTGAACTATCAACTGTGGTGGCTAATAAAGGACATCATTTGGATACTACTGAGCAACAAACTGGTTTTGCCGCTGAGACTGATACCTGTAACACCAATACTCTAGTAACACTAGAAGAGAGTGTTTGGTATTTATGGGTCAGGCAATGCCTCAAGTGACAAACACTTGCTAATTATGCTTATGGGAAAACCTCAACTACAGGATTTGAACCCCAAAACCCTGCGGGCTGCCAGCCTGCAAGACCAGCCACCCAGTTGCCCACAGTTTCCTGAACTCAAACCAGAGCAGGATTTGACTTTGGGGAATCTCCTAAGTTTGGATGAACAAAAACTACTTGTATCAAGGCCTCTCACAACAAAGATCCTGTTAACCCAACCAATGAGAGCGCAGGCCAAGCCAAGGATCTTAAAATAACTTAGGCCACCACAACAGGGAAGCAAAGAAACTTCCTGTGGAATGTGGGCCACCCAAGGATGATCAATCCTGCAACCCAAAAAGGGAAATTTGATTCTTCTCAGCTTAAGCTATCCAATGGAATATCTCCTGCAATGGATGCCACCAAGGGCTGCAAAACTCTGGTAGACAGTATCACCAGGCCCAATGGAAATTGCAAAAGTTTCTCCATGGCAGATGGGTATACTTTTACCCTGGGCCGCCAGGAAGTTGCACATTGCCATTCTTGCAATAAAGTGATATGAACCTTTGGTTCACCATGTTATTCCATATTTGATTTTAGTTCTATTTCATTTGCAGTCTACCTCTTGCAGTTATGTAACTCACACCCATCAACCCCAAGAAACTGTGGACCAACTGCCTAAACTATATTTTCCACCAGGAGCTCCCTTTGGCCCAATACATTTCACAGAATATCCTCCCAACCCAGCGTATTTTGAATTCACCCTAGAGGAAATCCTAATATACAACCCAGAAGCCAGAACTAGAGAAACCAAAACCATTGGTAGAGAAGAAGCTTGGGTCACCATACCTCCCTTGCTGTTCTGCAACAAGTACAGCTACCTGTCTGCCTATCTAGTTCCAATGACACCACTTTCTACCCTGAAGTCCAACCACCCATAGGAATCTGTTACAACCAATTAATCCACCTCCACACAGATATTTGGGGTGATGTACATCACCCTCACTGGTCTGATCAATCCAAGGGTTCCTGCTAGCGGACCCTGGGCTCTCCTGGGCAAATCATTATCTTATATTTTAAAGTTAGCTCCAATCTTGTGGTGGATCCTTACCACAGGACCTGCAGGCTGTCTGCCTGTAAGTTCTCAAGACCCCCCCCCACAGGCTAGATTCCTGACAAGCAACCTCTCATTAAATCTGAAGCTGATTACTCTGTTCTTGTATTAATTGGTTGATGTCAGGACTGAGAATTTAAGTCTCAACTGATATTTCCTGTTTTGTTGATATTTATGCCAAGACTTCTGTTTGTTTGTTTCTCTTTTACTGTCTTTTGTGCCTATATTTCCGCTAAAACTGAACCATTTTAGCCCAAATTAATGTCTGCCAAAAGTCCTCAATTTCAGATTTCATAATCTTACCCCTGAAAATATATTTTTGATTAGAAATTAACTCATAATTTCACTTAAAAACAATTCCCTTATCATCTCCTTTTCTTAGAGTTGGGTATAAAAACCCTAACAGCTCTATTTTTCTAAGCAATTCAATTTCCTGCTGTTTAGGCTCATTAATAAAGCTATTCTTTCAATACTAGCTTTATCTCTTGTATCCCTGAGAAACAGTAATTTGTTGATTATGGTTGAGCACAGGCTTTGATACAACTGCACCTTTTGTTGAAAGAGTCTGAAGTCTTACAGTTGATAGCAATAATGACAGGCTAACTCCTGAGGCTTACTAAGCTTACTTTCAAAAAAGTGTTTTATTTGAAGACCTTTACCATTGATGACTTACTTACCATATATGAAACTGCTATGTGTAAGGCTTCTGATGAGATCAAGAAAGAATAAATCTTGACCTGCCTCCACCCTACCTGCCAATAAGTGGTGGTGCCAGAGTTTCCTTCCATTATCACTTGGGAAGAGATGAGGCAACTTATAATTGAGGAGTTTGGAGGAGACCTCAAATCAGAGGCAAAGATAGACACATTCATGCACATTAAATTTAAGCCTAAGGAAACTCTGGCGGAATTTGATGATAGATTTTATGTGCAAGGACAGCAGTTGATAACAAGTAAACAGTTGACTGCCCATGAAGCCTATACTGCTTGCGCACAGGCCCTCAAGGTCAACCAGCTATTGTTCTTGCACTTAAAAGCACATAATACTATGCTTATGTATATGGAAATTATTAAAGCCCTCCTCTAAGACATGCACCTTACCCATTAGGGCGCAGTGGTACAAGATAGTCAAGCTGCTGTATCAGTTAAAAATTCCCACACTCCTTGAATTTTAGCTATGAATTCCCAAAACCAGTCTAAACAACAGAATTGTCATAACTGTGATCAGGTGGGACATCACTCACAAGTTTTCATAAATCCACATGTTGAAGAAGCTGATCCTAAAGACCAGGCAGGAAAAGAGAGGTCAACATAGAGGCAGAGAAGCTCTTGGTTGACAACTCTTTGAAGTCTCCCCCTTCACCTCCCTCTAATTCTGCTGATGAGGAATCCAATTCCCAAGCTCCTCCTATCCTTCTTCTCTTCCACAACATTTAAGATAACTCTGACATGGAAGAGTCTGACACTGAGGATTCCAAGCATATGGCCACTTTGTCTTTTCTGTACCTGAGACCATTCCTTTTCCCTATAAATACATTCTGAGAAAACTACAACCACTGCCAAACCCTTTTATGAAGCCAAGCAGATTGGATCAAGACCCTACCTCACTCAATCCAAGAGATTGCCTGTCATGGTGAAAACCTCTGAAGAAGCTGTGGAGGTGGCTGACACTGTTTTACAGAATGTCTCCATATTACTTCCCCTGAAGACAGTTTATAAGGAGTTTCTGGCCTTAGATGTATACTAGAAAGATGGGACAAGGAGTTAGATAAAGCATAAGATGTCTTGGCTGTCCTTCCCCCTTTTGGACGTACTACTACCTGTGTAGAGATATCTATCCAGAAGGTAAAGATTAAAGCTGTACTTGACACAGGATCCCCAGTCAATGTTGTGTCTTCCAAGCTAGTAAATAAAATCAAGCTATCCCCAAACCTCAACTATCATCAGACTTATGGGACAGCTGGCCTGTCCATGACAAGGGCCATTGGTGCATACTTGACCCTCCCTATGCACTTTGATAAGCTAATCCTGGCTGCCCCTGCTAAGCAAAAGTGCCCATGTCAACAGTGGTCATATCAAATCAAAATCTTAAAATTAATATAGATTTCTTAGATGCGCTAGCTTGATTCCCGTTTTTTAAAGCGTTCAGGGGTGCAAACCCAGAAAGCATAACAAAATTGTGGCCATTTCTGTGAGAGAGGGGGGCTAAACTAACTAAGTTTGGCTCCCATCCAGGGGGAATGATCCACCAGGACATCATATAGTGCAAGACTGGTATGGCCTCTTGAAGTAGCGTCCACAAAGAGGACATAGCAGATAATTGGGAGAAGTAAGAATCCAAAACCATCAAAATCATCCCACCAAGCAACCAGGGAGCGCGCTTGAGGGCAGACTCTTGGATGCCCAAACCTTCTTCTTGGACCTGATAACTGGGTCCTCAAGGGGGGCATTGGGGAAGCCAAGCTAGGGGATGTTGGGGGGCTGGTTTGAGGGTAGAGAACTCAAGATCATTGTAGGTGAGACACCTCACAACGTTCTCACTGGTGACAATAATATCCTGAGTCCATCTAGGGATATCCTCAAATACATGCATAAACTGGATAGGGTTGATCCCTATGTGGTGAAATAAATGAAAAATATGGCTCCAAAGGTCTGAATAAGTATACCATATCATCACCAAGGCAGGTACCAGGGTAAAAACCACAAACTTGATTAGGGACACTAACATCTTTGGGCATTAAGAATGGAGCCCAGTGAAATTATAGTGATTTTTCTTTGTTGAACCCCAAACAAAAGACAAAAAGGGGCACCAAAACCAAAGGAAAATCCTCTAAAACACCAGAGGGATACAGGGAATGGCAATCACAGGCTAAGGACCTCAAAAGTGTATAGTAAAGCTTTACAGAATGTAAAGAAAGCAACAATGGAGGCAAAAGCAAAAGGAGAATGAAATCAAACTTAAAATAGGTAATTGTATGAATTTTATTACTAATTTTTAGTTTCAAGTTGATTTCTTTAAAGCAAAAGCAGTAAGCTTTAACTTTAATGTTAACAACGTTCTTAGGAGCTTTGAAAGGACGTTGAGAGGCCTGGGAGCAAAGGAAAAAGGTAAGGAAAGATAAAACCTTTACTAACAACTTTAAAGAATTAAAGGGCCAAATAAAAGACCCAAAAGAACTGCTAAAATTTTAAGATATAAATTTAAACTTTATTTGTAAGAATGAGCAAGCAGGGGACCAAAAGTCCCCTGCTTGCTTTAAGGAACAGGCTTCACATTTGAGAGGTCACCTGACCCAGGCATTGGGTCTGATTGAACAGAATAAATTTTTGCAAAGGCAGATCCATTGATTTGGAGGGTTTTGCAATAAATTCTAGCTTCAACTCTGATTGGTTGGTGTAAATGAAGTGATGTAAATCAGCATTCAATCCAGTTGGATTGGAATTTGATGATTTAGCAGAAGCATAACCTGATTGTTTGGACTTAATTAATTTTAAATGCGGACAAGCCCAAGCCAAAACATAGTCCAAATTAATCAGAGATTCCTCCCAAGTGGGAACAGAGTTCAGAACATCAGTATTTACCACCTGATAGGGGTATTCCAACATAAATCTTTCATCAACTGTGTGGGCTAAATCCTCAAGGGAAATAAGGGGCTTGTCTGGCTTCTGAGGAGATTTTTTGGTACGACGCGGGAAGATTGTCCTATCCAAGGCTAAAGGGGGGAGTGACTTTACAATTTCAATACAATTTAATATTAAGCTTAATCAAAAGCTTTATTACATCCAATTTTCCTTTTAAGTTTAACAATAAAAAAATTATCAATTTTTTTTCCAACATAAAAGTGTCAATGTCAACACTTTTTAAGCCCAACTTATTTTTATTAGTAAACTGAAACATCTACAATAAGAAATTAATTGATCACTTAATTTTATTTATTAAATTCATATATTGAAATAGGTAGAGCACATATAGAAGATGTTGAAATATTTATCTTATAAAGTTATCTGTGGCACTAATTATGTCTTTGATATAATAAATGGATTAGTGGCTAAAGGCAATCCCAGAATTTAAGATGGGACATGTCATTTTGAAAACAGCATATCAAAAAACGCTATTTTGAAATACACCATCTTGATTTTTGCTATCTCAGTTTTATAGTAAAAACACCATTTCAATTTACAGCATCACAACAAAGAAAAACTGGTTTGAAAATTTTAGATTATTTGAACACCAAAAATAACCAAAAAATCCAAAAAAATGAAAATTAAAATATTTCTAGGCTTTAAAAACCTCAGAATTCCAAATTTACAATAATTCTTTTTTTCAATTAGTAGCAACAAGGCTGTGTTAAGCCCAAAAGTCAAAATATACATAAAAATAACCATTTTCATCTATTATAACCATGAACCATACTTTAAAATAAGCATACAATTGTACCAAATACTAAATAAAATTAAAAAAATGATAAAATTAAAGGAAAGGAAAGAAGAGAGAAGATAAAGTATTGATCATTGGAAAAGGGCTCAAACATTGGTAAAAAGAGCAACTGAAATTGCTTGGAGATGCTCAAGCTTTGGTCCCTTAAGATAGTATGCAAGAACCACCTTGCTAATCTTGGTATATTTCTTCATTGCCTTTGTCTTCTTGAGGGGGGTTGCTCTTAGTCTTCATGCCAGTCTTGAAGAGGCAGACAGAGATGGCCTGATGTGTTTTTAGATGCACCATTATCTTGCTGAATTAGGGCAAATGGACTCGGACTCTTGTTGCAAATTGGCTGTGCCACCCTTCAAGGGAAGAGGTGGTCTTGGTCAAACCATCTTTTACCTGCTTATAGCAGTTCCACTGGATTGAGTCACTGCCTTTTCTGATGTGGCGTGTTTCCTGAAAAATACTCAATAAAGGGCAAAAAGACTTCCTGGTTGACAAGGATATAAAGATGGCAGAGGAGGACATCATAAAAGGCATTGGTCTCCTCCTTTTGCACAAGGGCAAGGGCAGCAAAGCAATTAAAAACGCCATTGGCTTCTTTAGTGCCTTCAGAGTTGACCAGCTCATGAAGATCAGAGCACTTTTGGAGGAAGCAGCAGAGTGCCTGCCAGAAGGGAAAGTAGCATCCCTGGGGGGAGCTCTTGAAGACTTTTATGAAGGCATTTGTCTGAGCCTGTTCTAAATCCACAACCAGATATTTGTGGTAGGGAAGGCTTTCTGGCTGCTTCCTGGTTAGGGTAGCTTCCTCTTCCTGTGACTGGGCCTTCTTCTTGTGCCATCTAGTTTCCTTTGGCTCCTCTTTGATGGTTGGGAGGATCTCATTCAACTTGGCCTTTATAATTGTAAGAGCACAGACATAAGTTTCCTGCTTCTTGTTGAAAAGGAAATAGAAGACCAGGGAAAGAACCAGATTTCCAACCTGCCCATGGATGTTCCAAAGCTGGCTAAATAGCTTTGAATAGGTAGAGAAAGTTCCATCTGCAAGACAGGTCTTGCATTTCAACAGGTTACACAGATCTGTGAGATGGCAAAGCAAATAATTTGCTCAGGGGCATGTTAGCTGTTGTTGTGGTGAAGGAATCTCTCCTCATGACAAGATAGTTTTTGTTCCTCTGTAAGGATTGATTGCTCAATTGATGAAGCACTGACGCCTTCAGTCTCAGAGCATATCTCTGATCAGTGAGATACCTATGTAATTTGAAGGTGCCACCAACAGTGGCAAGTTGGGTGTTGTTGGGAATTTTGATCAAGCAATGATGCCAATTATGACAGACTCACAGATTGGGATTGCTACAACCAAATCTATAAATTAGTAGTACAAAATACATTGATGCTAATTATGATGGAGCTCACAGATACAAATTTCAGCTACAAAATAACATAAATTTGTAGTATAAATCATATGCATATTGGATCAGAAGTAGCCTGCTGACCTTGACCTTATATTAGCCTATGATAAGCGCCGCTGCAGCATTTAAATGATACATGATTTGCTGCTGCACCACTTTAAAAATACACAAGTGCCACCTGGTTTTGGATTAGGCGTCAAAGCACCAAACTACTTTTACGTCAAGCACCGCCGCGTCAACTAAAAATTATTGCAAGCACCGCCTGGCAAATATTTCAGACGCCAAAGCACCGCTTTACTTTTACATCAAGCGCCAAGGCGCTGGGTTTGATTCCCCATTACCTCAAATTCCCATATGTATCATATTAATAAGCAATATGTCTGGAGTATGCCAGAGAAGTAGGAAGTGATCCTGAAGTATTAAATTATTCCATGCCAGCAAGGATCACCTGTTCTGGATGAAGATAAAGATATTCTATTGGTTGACATGCAATAAGCGCCAAACCTAGATGAATAATTACCCAAATTAGGGGTGTGTTAGAATTTCCTAGAAGAAATTGCTAGCAGCCCAGGGATTAACCTTTGCAGAAGGTATAAGAAGAATTAATCACTCATAATAAGAATAAGATTTTAATCTTGACTTTTCTGGAATATATCTTTAATCTGATTGACCTTTATTCTAATCCTGAAGTGCTTCTGCGCAATCAGAAGCCATTGACAGACAATAATCATGGTTTCATTCAATCCTGGCTTCTCTGATACAATACTAATAATATCCTTGCATATGACTTTATTCAAGCAAATGTCCTGTGCCCTATAATCTCAAATAGTTGTAGCGCTGTAATACAAAAAAAGTGATAGTCAATTTGTACTTTTAAAAAGTGAAAAGCAAGAATTGAGGTGGGGGAATCAATATGTGTAGCCTGGCGTCATATGTAAGTTCCCCTTATTTTCCCATATTCATTGTGAGCATCAAATCAACTGACTGATATGAAACTTGGTGAAATTTGAAGTGACAAATTGAAATGGTGTAATCACCCCCCTCTATATTAAAATCACTATTAAAATATTTTATTGAGAGATCCCTAATTAATGTATCCATGTATTCTAAATTTATAAATTACATATAATAGAGCTGGGTTTTTTACCCAGCAATGACAATCACTAGAAGGACTATCAAAGTGGCGTCTTTTTAAGCTGTTATTAGTATAAGTGTCTTGGATTTATACTATATGAACATCTTCTGGCACTATACAACAGGCTTTATTTTAGTTTGGGTACTGTAAATTCAGAACCTAAACATAAAAATGCAGGATTCTCAAATCCTTGGTCCAAATTTCAAATCACTTTTGAATGGCACTAGTAAACTCAGATATTAATTGCAGGAACTGGAATCCAAATTGAATGTACAATAAGCACACTAGGAAACATCAACCCAAATCAAGAAGCTCCACCACAACTAAAATCAAATGAAAAATTCAATCTTGATAACCATGTTTAGACATAAAAAGTGATTAAACTTTAAAACCATCCAATAATGGAAAAGATACAATATTATACACTTCAAATCACGGATATAGAAAATCTGCTACTATCAAGGCTAAATCAAGAGAAAACAACTACTCACATCTAAATCATTAAATCCAAATAAATACATATTTAATCTAATATAAATTTTTATTTTATTTTTATGGACTGTCAATCACATTCACAACCAGCTCCTGCACCAGCCCGCAGGGCAGCCCATTCACAAGGGCGTCTCAGAGGGTCCAAGAACAGACCCAAACCAAATCAAGGGGAGTCATGCCAACACACAGGCCTCTCAAGGTGCCAGCGCCAGCCAACCACCTCCTGCATCTCAAGCCAGGAACAGTAGCCTCAATCCAAGACAGAAGCCGTTCTCAAGGCCTGCAACCAAAGTCTCCTATACAAAGGTCATCAGGAATAATGAGGTTACATACACCTCACTATGTACCCAGTTGTCACCTGGCCCCGCACTCTTGATCCAAGAGTTGCTACTTCCTGCCCCTGCATCTTTGACACCTCCTATGAGCCATTGGCCACCACTGAAGAGCCATCTGCACCTGTATTATATTCCACCATTGATGGTGCCACTGCAAGCAAGCGTGATACCAACTTCTACATGAAGGTCCCTGTCCCCTGTGTTGAGCCTGGTAGCCAGAATGCCGTGGTACCTGCCAAGGGCCGGCGTCGGTTGACGGATAGTGAGTGTGAAGCTCTCCTCAACTGCTTGAACGGGGGAATGGCAGTTCAAGATATTGCATCCCAATTTGGTGTCACGGCCAGATACATTGCCAACATCAACACCAAGTATGATAACACCATACAAATTACAAAATCTGCCAAGGCTAAGCGGCAGCCTAAACTCTTGCAGCCTGTGATATTGATGCAATTAAACAGTGGGCTACCAAGGATTGTCACCTGGACTCACTTGCTGTCCAATCAATGCATTCCACAGAGTTTGGGCTTTCTGTTTCTAAAGCCCTAGTTTACAAAGCAATGATTGATTTGGGCTTCTCCTGGAAAGTACTGGGAGTTTTTCTGTACAACAGAAACAATGAGAAGACCATCAAGGATTGATGCATTTATGCTGAGACATATCTGGCACTAAAGAAGACTGGAAATGTCCAGTTCTTTTACATCAACAAATCATTGTTTTCCTCCTCACTCAGGTCTAGGCATGGGTGGGTTGAGAAGGGGTCCAAGGATGGCGTAGCCCATCATGCAGCTGTCTGTTCCCAGGCCTATTCCATGGTAGTGCTTCTTGGTCCTTGCGGGTTGGACCAGTATCAGATGATCAAGGGTTCCCATAATAGCGGGTCATTTCTTGATTTTCTCCAAACTGTCAAGGAGTATCTCTGGATCAATTACCACAGTACAAACAAAATTTTTGTGTTGGATAATGTTGGGCTCTACAAAGTGGATCTGGTTGTGTCCAAGTTCCCGCCCATTGGTAAAAATAGCCATTTGGCCATCCACTGCCTGGCTGACTGTCCAATGAGACTCCTCTTCCTCCCCCCATATTCTCTATTCCTTAACCCAATTGAGGAGGTCTTTGGGTGGATCAAAAATAAGGTGAAGAAAGGCCTCCCTCAGGACACTGAGGATCTCTTCAACATCCTTGAGGTCAGTCAATTTGCAATGCCACCTGATGTGATGGCAGCTTTTTACAAGCACTCAGAATCCTTCCTCACAAAGCCCTGGCCTCCAGGCCAATCAGATACATGGGCACTCCGGGTTTTATTTATTTATTTATTTTGTTTTTAGTAGGACTTAACAATTATTATTTATATATAATGACATGATGTTTGATTGTATTATAGACATATAAGAATACATGAAAAAGGTAAGTAAAATTAATTATACTAGGTAAGATGGATATATTTTTATTTTAATGCACTGAATATTATATTGACTGTTGCGCTAACAAATAAATAAATTAAAAAAGATAGAAATAGATTAATTCTATTTAAACAATTGTGAATACTTGTTGGTACTCTGGCTTTTTTAAGCCACAAATTGGACCTTGCAGGTCATCATCTGATCCTTATTAAATCAGTGCCACTATAGCCACACGGCACAACCACCAATGATTTTTATGTATTGCTTACTAATTAGTACTTAGGACGCAGGTCTAGCATATCAAATATATTTATCAAATCATATTACAAGGGAAAGGTAATTTGAGTTCTAAACAATCACTTGTTTAGAATATAAGTGGAGCAGGCCACATGATGCAGATAAATTCAATTCTTGTTGTTTGTATATGTAATAAATGAACCTGTACTCAACAAGCTAGCAAATAAAAGCATTTTTAACTTATGTTTATTATTTGACGTGGTCACAACTATAACTAATGTCTTGTAATATATTTAGATATATTAATATTATAATTTACCTACTAAAATTCAAAATAAAATTAAAATATTAAAAGTAAAATTAAATTATAAATATTAAAATTTATCTATTAAAGTTTAAATATTCAAAATTTAACTATTTTTATTTAATTGTGATTTATTCAATATTGAAATATTATATATTAAAAATTTTAATATTGAAACATGTAATATTAAAATTTTAATATTAACTTTTAGATAATAAAATTTTAATATTTAAATATTTAAAATATAATTTTACTATTAACTTTTAGATACTAAAATTTTAATATTTAAATATTTAAAATTAAAATTTTACTATTAAGATTTTAATATTACATATTTCAGTGAAAATATTTAATATTAAAATAAAAAAATTAAAAAAATAAACTTTAAGTTGCAAGGGAAAAATATTTATTAAGGGGATGCTAATTGCAAAGGGGAATGTGATTATTCCAGGGAATTATACCCATAATTAAATTTTTGGCTAGAGTGTCCAATTGGATCCACATACTCTTCTGTATGTAGTGGACAACCCTGGATCTGATTGCTAGAAGGGTGGCGCCCTGTACCCTGGTGGTTGTTGAGCGTTTGATAAAAGGAAGTCAGGTGAGAAAATAAATTAATAGGTTTTTTTCAGGGGCATGTAGTACCCATACAATGTTGCCAATGCAAATGAGTCATACAGGACGTGCTCAACTGTCTTATACCCCCGCAGTGTCTTCTGGAGTTTGAGTGCTAAGCGGCATATATCAGTTTGAATAGGTACATCCTCTAACTTTTTGACATTGGTTTTTAATATGCAGTGAAGGAGGATTCCCAGGTATACTGCAACATGAATTCTTTGCAAGGTATATTTTTCCAAGAACATGCACAATTTTTTAGAGACTTGAACTTATCTATTGATATAGGATGTTTGATTGAATTCAAAGAGGGTTCTGGGGGCGCCTGACTTGTATCAGCCCCTCATGCCTCCTCAAATAAAATAAATAAAGGTTTAAATGTGTTCACAAGGACTTCATCCCTGACTTTATTTGCCAATGCCTTGAATACTTCATTAAAAAATTTCAGTTTTTAGATATTCAGTTCCTATTTGAAAGTTATTTTATTAACTTTTTTTTCATATTTGTTGAT
Organism: Entomophthora muscae; assembly: GCA_014839935.2. Classification (NCBI taxonomy): domain Eukaryota; kingdom Fungi; phylum Entomophthoromycota; class Entomophthoromycetes; order Entomophthorales; family Entomophthoraceae; genus Entomophthora; species Entomophthora muscae. The sequence continues at coordinate 8,415 of QTSX02007489.1, read as the reverse complement.
GTTTGAAAATGGGAATCTTTGAATGCTTTCATATATATATCCATCAAAGTTTAGCTTGACATCCCCACAAATTTCATTCATCTCTTTGAAGTTCATATTTGATCCTATTTTTGTATGCTTCCCTTAACCACAGCAAGCACCCCATGGGTGGTGAATATTCCCTATCTTTAGCTTTGATATTTGAAAACTTATTCATATTCTGTTGAATTATTTTATTTATTTGGTTTTTATTTATTTGTTTTACAGGGGCTACCAGTGACTGGTAACCCCTGTAGAACCAACTTGGCGTAAAAGCTGCCACTTCTGCAACCTTGTCCTCATTACTAGTGATAACTAAAATAAATATAATTAAAACATAAAAATACTTAATAATTGTTTCCCCTGCGGCTCCCTCAGCCACAGGCACCACCTCAGCAAACTTCATGAGTGTTGGATGCTCTTCATTAAATTTCCTAGGCTTAATTTTTCTTATCTTTCTTACAAATTGTGTTTCTTCTTGGTTTTCATTTGATAAATTTTCAGTATTTCTTAAAGCGTTCCTGTTTCTTGACTGAGTTTTGTTTATATCTGTTTCCATTTGGTTGGTTTCCTCTTCATTTGTGTTTATTTCATGTGGGATTTCATTTCCTTCAATTAGTTTGATTTTTTGAGTATTCTTTCTATTGATTTCTGTAAATTCCCATGAGTTGTAACTTTCACTTTTGAAATCTAACCACTTGATTATTTCCTTTTGAAGATTTAAAAAATTTCTTTGTTGCCCATTGTTCCCAGGCTATTTTTTGCAGTTTCATTTTGCTGGACTAAGGCTCTTCCCTCATTTCCCAGTTGATTTAACACAATTTCCTTTATGATGCATTCAAGCTTGACAACCTTTTAGAGGGCTGACTCTAATTTGTCTATTAAGTTATAGATATTTGACATTTTGATTGAATTACATCAAAAAACTGGTTTTTATAGTACTACCTTCAATGCATGAATATTTTTCATCATTAATAAATTAAAGACAATAAACATAAAATATTGCATTAGAATATTGCAATTAGACGTCAACTCTTGATATTTTGATATTATGTGCATAAATCAAGGCATTTTGTTTAATAAAATCCATTGTAAAGTTGGCCTTTTCCATTATGATTTAATGAAATGGACTGTATTTATATTAGAGAGCCATTAAAGCTTAGTACAAATATTGATACATAGTGCATTTTACAGCCTGTATGTTTACCTATTGGTAATAATTCTATAACCTTTTTAGTTGGATTTTGCAAGGTAATAATAATGTAATGTGTTAATAAATTACTGTTCATTGTCATTAATTGGCTGATTTTCTTTGCTGTGGTGATTGTGCATTTTCTGATATTTATGCACTAGTATCAAATTGGTTGGTTTCATATCCAGTTTCACAGGCAATAGGAAATCAAGCCGTTACCCCAAGACCAGATGTGGTTGGGGCAGCGGCTTGATTTCCTATTGTCTGTGTGATTGAATGTGAAACCCACCAATTGGATACTAGTGCGTAGATAGGAAAATGCACAATTGCCACAGCAAAGAAAATCAGCCAATTAATGACAATAAACAGTAAGTTAATAACCCATTACATCATCATTACTTTGCAAAATCTGACTGAAAAGCTTATAGAATTATTAACAATAGGTAAATATACAGGCTTTAAAATGCACTATGTATCAATATTTGTACTAAGCTTTAATGGCTATCTAATATAAACACAGTCCATTTCATTAAATTATAATGGAAAATGACAAGTTTACAATGGATTTTATTAAATAAAATGCATTGAGTTATGCACATAATATCAAAATATCAAGAGTTGATGTCTAATTGCAATATTTTAATACAATATTTACGTTTATTATCCTTAATTTATTAATGATGATGAAAATATCCATGGAAATAGTTTTATTCTTTCATAAAATGTACAACATTCTTTACATATGCAAAATGTTGATGTAAAAAGAAAATATTATTATTTATGAATTGAAAGAGAGATATTAATTTTAATAAGTTGTCACAAAGAAAAGATTTATTTAATCATCAAAGGACAAGTAGTGGAGGGAATGGGCAGAAAGAACATTGCCTTCATCTGCGCCTGTGAAAGGGGAGGCATCAGAGATAGTGGGAAGGGAATGGGTGGTGGCTTGGGAGTCAGGGTTGGAAGGCGGGTGGCTTGACGGGGGGGGAGGCAGGGTTTGTTGACTGGGAAGAGGCAGCAAGAGCTGATTGCTTCAATTGCTCAAACTTGTCTTCTGTCACATATGCAGGCTTGATGAAACAGATGGATTGGATTAGAGTGGGGGGAGGTGGGAGTCCTTTCTGGACTTATCACTATTACTTGCATAGAAAATGACAAGATCTGATAGGTCCTGGATGAACACAGAAGTGAAAAGCTCATAAACCTTATCAATTTGGGTGCATAGTTTGTTGTAGGTGGCAGGCTTTAAGTGCCTGAGGGCAGAACCAAAATTGTAGAGACATACATCTGCAAGATGCATGTTGGTGTGATTGTGTAAAGACCCAACAATTGGGGGAGTATTTTAGCAAAATAAGGTACCAAGTTGGCGACTTGGAATCCTGTGAGAGCCGTCACAATGAGGTAGACTGTCATCATCCATCTGAAGACCTTGGCGTGTATGTTATATTGTCCAAAATTACTGCCAAAATATTTAAGTACATAGTATACACAGGTGTATATAGCTACAGACTGGGTGGAGTGGGGCAACACCAGTGTGGGCCAGGAATACTGCTCAGAGGGGTTTAGCTGCGCTGGCTTCTTGCAGATGTACTTGCCAGGTGGTTTATTGAAAGGCCCATGCTGGTGATTGTATTGATGGCCCCCAATCCCTAGGCAAGCTGTGAGTACAGCTGAGAAGATTAAATGGTTCATCTTCTGATCCTGGGAAAGGGCAGACAAAGCTTAGTGTGTAACTTTCTTGTAGGGTAAAGTTCTGATTGATTTATGTGATATTATTGAGGGGTAATTTCACTCAATGATAGCACAAACTATCATCAAGTGAATTGGCTTAATTATATACTATCATCCTTGTGGTGGCATGAATAGAGTAAAACACTGGACAGGGAATCCCAAATACTTGGTGTTGTCTGGAATTCCAATTTGGGAGGGGAATTGGAAGTGGTGTGCAGGCAATGAATTGTTACTTCTGGGCTTACATTGGCTTGGTGTATCATTGGATGTTTTCATGCATCCAATTTTGGATTCTGCAGTTAATGCAGGAATGGGTGGGTTGAGCAGCTTGTCAGCCCCTCCCAAATTTAGCAAATTCCAAATTTGGGCAGCAGTTCCCTCTCCATTTGGGTTTGTGGAAATTGCCTTTTTGGGTTTCCCCCATTTGGAAATTTCCCCATTTGGTGGCCTGGGCAGGGGACTGGCTGGCAGGAGTAGGTGGGCAGGCAGGCACGCGCGGGCAAGCCGCCAGGCTTGGCGTGTAGCTGTGCGGCCCGCAGGCGGGGTATAAAACCTGTCTGAATTAAAAAAAATTTAATTTCTGTTTCATGGCCTCAACTTTTTGAAGCAGTTTCCCCAATAAGGGGGAACTGCTGCCATTTTTTATTTTGTTTATCAAGCTTGATTGTGCAAAAAATATTGTCCTGAACCAAAGTGTTGTCAGGAATATTCCTGACAGGTTGATGGGGTGGGACCAACAGGTATACCCCACAGCCCTGATTTCTTGGGTTGCCCATTCCCACTGAACCATCTCACCACTCAGTACAACTGTGTGCACAGCGTTTTGTGTGACCCACTCCTCCAGCATGGCCTTAAGCTCCTTCTGGTAGGCATACCCATCTTCTGTGTTCAATATTGCCAATTAATAATTGACGCCCAATAGGGAAACTGCCAATAAAACCCTGACAAAACAATACAAGATTGGACTGCGCTTGTACATATCAGACTGGATACGCTTCTCTCCAAAGTCTTGGATACTGGCCAAGATCTTAGCGTATGATAGGAAGATGACGTCATTATTGGCCCTCATTGCCCTTCCTTTGATGAAATTGACAATAGTACAATCATAGGGGTCAGTGTTCACCAAAATGGGGCCACCAAGAACCTGATTGGATAAGAGTCTGGTGGCAACCACAACTCTGTGCATCCACAAATTCATCATTCTTTTGTTGGTGAAGATGCTGTGGAGTCCCAGCTGGAGACGTACCTGAACCAGGGGCATCTGCGGGTCACATTCCTTAATGACCATCATAAGGGGATGGGCTGTGTCACCTTTGGTCAAAGTACAGGGACCAGTTGAGGTCTTCTTGGTAGGGGGGCCACAGTTGGCGTAGGCTTGTAGGGTTGCAGCCACAGTGGACTTTGCAAAATCCATTGTGGCCGCAATTTCCCCAATGGACATAAGCATCCCTTGCTTTTCAACCATTTCAAGAACAATCTCTGGAGTGATTAATTTTCTTCTGCGTCTTGCAGACTGATTGCTGGAAGTGGGGTGTGTCTGCCTTGAGAACCAGACAGTGCCATCTGATTGGCTATTTCTGGATTTTGGCTTTTATTGGTGGCCCCATGGCTCAATTGGTCAATTGCAGATGCTAGTGTTGCTATATGATTTGATTAGCAGCTGCCTGTGCGTGATGGGCAAACAGGGCCATTCTTGAGGACGCAGGAGAAAGAACACACTCCTGGGTGGTGCTTGCGGAGGGGCCTGCGGGTTGGGAGTGGCCATAGACAGAGGCTTCACCGTTAAGAGACCCAGTGTAGCCCTGCATGATTTTTTCAAGGCCAGGGAACAGATTGTTGACTTAGTTGGTGTTGGAAGAAGACATAACAAAATTTTTATTGAAATTTTAAACTCAAGAAGAGGAATGTATATTTTAGTCAATTTTATTGTTATATATGGTAAGTTGGTGAATATTATAATCTAAATTTTAGCCGTCCTAAACTAGAGAAGGTAATTTTTGAGAATGCCTGTGATTCCTAAAAGAACCATCACAAATCCACTCTAGATCTTTTGATTTCCTATTTTAGATGTCCATAAATTATATTTATTTCAAATTCCTTGCAATTATGATTTGAAACTTGGTTCTTGGATTTGACAATCCTGTAATTTCAGATTTGTTAATTTTTAAATGATGTCTATGATTGGTTTGACATACAGGAAATCTCAAATTGTAATTAGAATCCCACATTTCTGATTTATGTATTCTGCATTTGTTTGTTGTGTTTTGTCTTTTGTTAGTTGAGTTATCTGCTCAAGAGATTTGAAATCTGCCAATTTAAATAAACCAAAAAATTCAAATTAAATATCTAATTTTATTTAATATTTTACTTTTCACTCAGCTGAGTTGCCCGCAAAAGTGATTCAAAATTTGGACCAAGGATTTGACAATCCCGCATTTTTACGTTTAGGTTCTGGATTTAAGGTATAAGCTTATTTTAGTTAAAGATAAATAGTGTGATTCAAAATGACATAAAGTCAAGATGGCGTAAACACACCCCACACTAAGTGATTTCATATGTAAATAAAGTTAGTGAAATAAGATTTAATTAATTTGACTCAAAGTGATAGAATTGAGATGCCCTAAATTTGAGATGCCACAAATAAAGGTATATGTAAATTTTAAATATTTTATTGTTTATTTTATTTTTTTGTGATTCAAAATTACTAACACAAAAAATATCATCTCAAATTAAATTTAAGATGGCTGTGAAGAATTGTTGACCAGGGATTGTGGAAAGCCTAATTCATTAGGCAATTAATGACAATTGATAAGAGACAATCAATTACCCTTTAGTAAATTAACATCATCAAAAGTACATTAATAAATTTAAACTTAATGGTCATGACATTGTAACCAATGATTAATTATACCACGCCACCACCACTCTCAATACTGGACGCCACAATGCCAACAACATCAGAAAAATGCACCACAGCACCAGCATTAATTATTCTTGGTGCCAGAGCGCCGCAATAATTATCATCAAGTGCCAAGACGCCAGCTTCAAGAGGGAATAACACTGAGGCGCCAGGGTTGATTCAAATGGTTGATTTAACTCTTAGTTAGAATTGGATATAGAAGTGATTGTATATCTTAAAAAGGATCACTAATTAATGTACTAGCAGAGAGTGTCCTTGTGCTAGGCATTGCGGGATTTTGCCCTAAAATAGAAGGTTATCCCTTTTCCTGCCAACCCAACCAAGACTCTACAGTGCGCTGGAATGTCCTAGAAGACATTGCCAGTGACTGATGATTAATAATATGAGAATGTCCTTTATAAGGCATTGGCAGTAAATGCCAAGGGGAAGATTCTGGATCTACTTGTATAGAATTAAATGAGAGTTATTAATTAAAAATTGATTTGTCAAATGTCTTTCAAATCCTCAAATTCAAAGGCATGCAGTGAGTGTGTGTCCCTGCCCCCTAATACTTCTGTTGAATATGCTGGCAAACACCAATTTTCAACAAGTGGTGCTCACTACAGGGGCACCACATACTCCAACCAACTCTTGTCCTCTGATTCTGATGCACCACCCTCCATCCCTAAAGACCTAACTGGATTTGGGGAACACCATTTGGTATTGGAAACCAGTCACATCAAGAGGGACAGGCTCTTCTGACAGCAAGAGTATATTATCAACGTGGAAGACTTGCCTGTACTCACCTCCCACCTCTATACAGAGATCCCAGTGTCACCCCTTGCCCGCCTGACTCAGGTTGATTGTCAAGACTTAGCATCAGTGGCCTCTGGACTCTTCCTTGGGTATCAGCTTAGCCAGGAGCCCACCAATATCCAGTTGTCTCTCTTCCACCAACATCCCCAGGCCCAACGTCTTATGACTGTATTCTGCAGTTACTTTGCCAAAAAACAAAGGGAACTTATAGTGCTTCCTCACCATTAAGAGAGTAACCAACTATATGCAAGGATTTGTTCATCCTGAACTACACCAGTTGCTAGATGTACAGGCTGCCATCACCTAGAGCTTTGGAATCTGGTAACATATGTCAAGCGCCAGCACCACTACCAGGACTGGTTGGTGCGGCAACTGGACTCCGGGTTTGAGGAAGTTAGAACCTACACCCAGGATAATAAAGAGAACCAGGCTATTCTGGACCAACAGGTGGAGGATTTGACTCACCAGCTGAAAAGCTGCCTGGTTAACATGATGGAGTCAATCCTGAAGAATTTTGGGATGGGATCTGTATGGGCACAGGACGTCACCTGTCATGTAATAGCCATTGAGCAATATGAGGAGATTGCCAACACAGACAAAAGTACCTTAGACAAAATCCTTGCTAAGCTTGGCACCTCCTTGGACCAACAAGGTGGTTGCCTACACAATCTGGTTGAGAAGGTTGACAACAATAAAGCCAACATAAATCAGGTACAACACCTGGCCTGGCAAGAGGCCAAGGAGGCAAGCAATGTTTCCAATGCCACCAAGGCTGAGATAATGGTGCTTCAAGACAACTTCACTCAATACAATAACCACATCAAAGACGCCATTCAAGAGGAGTCCGCCCAATTGCGCCAGAGTTCCTGAAACAACTCTCTAACCAACCTCCCAACAACTCTGTCATCAGGGAGCACAGTTGTTCAGAACCTGATGAGCTACATCACCAGATGGAAAAAATTGCAATCTCTAATAATGACCTATTTTCAGAAGTAAAACAAGCAAGTGACAAGGGAGAAAAGAGCATCACTTCCCTTAAGGCTGAGCTTGAGAAGCTACAGATTGAGATGAAGGGGCATGGTGAGCAGTCTGCCTCACATAGTGCATCCCAAAAAGACTTCTGCAAGGGGATGGTCTAACATGCGCAGTTGATTAAGAGCCCTTGCTTGTCTCTACAAAGACCAGAAATGGAGATAGACAATCTTTGGGCTGAACTTATAGACTCTAAATGCCACTGTATCAAACAGGATTCAAGAGGGTCTGGTATCCTTAATGTACCATCTGGAGAAAGTGCTACCTTACAGCCTACTTCCAGCTCAGTATATGATGTTAGGGCCACCTTCTCTTCTTCAGGCCTCCAAGCCTACCCTGAGTCTTTGCTATTCCCCCAAAGACAGCAGAGACCCCCTGGGCACCTAGGGAAAATAGTCCAGCTGGGGGTTTCCGGATAAACTTCTTTGGCCGCAGTTGCTGTGAAGAGTCCCCTCCCCACTGCCGCTTTCAAGATGAGGTTCTCCCACACTTCAAACCAATGAACCTCCCAAAATTTGATCCCAAAGGCAATGCTCATACCTTCATCCGCCTTTTTAGATGACAATGTATGGGGCTGACAATCAGGACAAGGCTACCACTCTCCTCAACCAATTGAATGCGGCAAGCACAGATCTTATCATCCTTCACATGCCTGAGCACAGCTGGTCATACACGGCAGCCAAGAATGCGCTACTTTACAAGTTTGGGAGCATTGCTTGGGTTACTG